>JAFEMH010006066.1:0-136966 GCA_022495995.1 Adenophora triphylla var. japonica
ATGTTCGCCATTACGCTGCCCTTTTACGGACATTTTCTTGGAAACATAAGCGACGTCATATTCTACCAAAAAGAACGACCATTTTGCCAATCTCATGGAGATGGAAGGCTTCCTCATTAACAGACATTTCACGTGGGTCTATCCTTGAAACAAGATGTATCTAAGAGACTGCATGTGTAGTGTTTCAACTTTCCTCTAATTACCTGCACTCAAACCTCAAGGCAAGTCTTCTCGCAAGCGCAGTAAAGCACCGAGTTCGCTTCCGGGAGCTTCCGCTACTTGGGCCAGATGGCGTTTCGACTTTGGAATCTTTTTTCTCTTGAGCTAGCATAGCCCCGAATTGTCATGTTTTTCCATGATGCTAGATATAGCAAGAGTGGCTTTTGCCGATGTGGCGGGCAGAGAATCTAGGGATTCACAAGGTAATGCTCTTAATTTGCTCAAAGGCAAGTCGACATTCGTGGGTCCATTCCCCTCCTTCGTGTAGGCATTCTTTTTCATCAACTCGCAAGATTGGCTCGCAGATCGCAGGTCACTCGATTTACAAAGCGGCTTATGTATTGCGCCTTTCCCATGAAGGATTTCACTGTCTGCTGTCAACGCGCATGCTTCTATTTCAACTATCGCCTTGAATTTTCTGGGGATCTCACCTTCCGATTCCCCTGCTCACACCATATATCCTAGTACTACTTGCCCTGCCTTACACCGAAGGTGCACTTGGGCCGGATTCAGCCTCTTTCTATGCCGTGGTCTCGGAGGCGGCCGAAGAATTTTCTCAAATCAACAAAAAGTGCCGGCCATCTCGATCCTCCTCGGGAATGTATTATCATGTCAGTCCACATATGACCTCAATTTCTTTGTGGATCATGTCATGGAACAGAGCCAGTAGCTGCCTTCTCGGTACGTAGCCCTGCCAAAGCATTCTTTAGTCCGGAATGGCATGACCGTGTAGCAGTATGTGCCGCCCCAAGGGGTTGTCATAAGGCCGTTTTTGGCTTGATCTTCTTCGCCATTTTGATTTGGTTGTAGCCGGCAAACCATCGACGAAAGATTTGACTTCGTGGTCGTGGAATCTACCAAAATGTCGATGTTCGTGTGGGGAAATCGTCTTGGACCGGCTTTGTTCAAGTCTCTCAAGTCTACGCAAAGATCGGATCTTTCCGCTGGCCTTCGTCACCGTCACTATGTTGGACAGCCCATGTTGGGTATTCAATGACCCCGATGAACCCCGCCCGAGCATCTTTTCTATTTCCTCTTTCACTTGTAAGGACCATTCGGGCTAATTCTTCTTAGCTTCGCGTTTATCGGCTTCGACTTCCGGGTCGAGCGGTATTCGGTGCTCAACTATGGAAGGATCGAGGCCCGGCATATCTTTATAGGACCATGCGAACACATCCACGAATTCTTTTAGCAAACTGATTAGGCAACCCTTTCAAATTCCTTCGAAGAAACTACCAATCCGCGTCTCTTTAGGCTCTTCCGTAGTTCCCAAATTCACACTTGTCAAAATCTCTTCGGCACTCGGGGCTCGATTTTCCTCTTTCCTGACAACCCGCTTAAAGATTTCTTTGATATATTGTTCATTTAATGTGTCCGCCTCTTCATCTAGTGAATCGTTATTAACGTTTTTAGATTATTAGTTAATTCATCATTAGTTAAAGTGGCAATTAAGGGATACTCGTAAAGGTTCATCATTTCATCAAGACGAAGGGGAATACAACGTTCGCTACGCACTCGTAGTCTCTCAGCGCGAGGCCATCGGACGACTCGAGAGACTCGAACTCAACAATGAGAGACTCCTGAGGACTTTACAAAGGTTGACACGAAAGTGATCTGGGACCAATCCAAGCTTGGTGATCATTTCCTCCTCGTCGCGGACGGGCCCGAGAGAGTTTCCCAATTCTTTAGCGCATCAGCTGCTGGGTGGCTTCACAACTCGGGAAAGGCATGGTCTCGTGCTCCCTCTTCGCCGTTGCTATCATCTCTTTGTCTCGAACCGTAATCAACCGTGTTTGGCATCCGAAAGCCGAGCATGTGGATGTAGGGATCTTCCTCACCTCGGGACTTCCGTTGCCACAATCTCGACCGCTCAATCCGTATGTAAGTGACGCACGCGTCTCGTGAGCCGCTAGAAAATCTCATGTCCCATACTCGAGCGGAAAGGCTTGGTGTAGTTCAGAAGGAGGACGCCCCACACGACGTTCATAGATTCGAGCCGAGTCCGTCGGTGTTTGCCGACTTTTATCATGAAAATCTCTCGCCGCGAGGCCAAGGAATGGGTTTGCAATCACCGACAAATCCGTGATTGAGGACCGGGACTTGTGTGCCTCAGATCACGGCGGTGTTCATGCATTTCCTTCCAAAGACGCCTCCAAGTGTTGGAAATAGCAATTGAATTTGATGAATCGAACTTCTTCTGAGTCCGCCGCTGAGTGTGTCGACATAGTCAGCATTGCCGGGATTCCAAAGGATGCCGGCGAGACTTGCCTCTCAAGGATGTAGCCCCGTGTTTGACTCGTGGGCGTTCTTGGCTATTGTTTCGCCTTCGTTCCCTATGAGGAAACCGTCACCCCTTACGACTTCAAGGTCTCGCCGGTGATGAATTTGACGCATCAGTGGAGAGTGGAGGCTACGGCTTTCATGTGATGCAACCAAGGGCGCCCTAGTAGGGCTGCGAACTGAGGATATCCATTACATGGAACTTCGCGGGCACCATTTGGGTTTCGTACTGCAGTTCCAGAGTCACTGCCCCGTGCATCGGGACGAGACGAACCGTCGTAGGCTTTGACAACCGGTAGACGGGATCACGCGCCTTTCATTTATGCGTGAGGGCCCTCATCATGCCGAGGGGAAGGACATTTACCGATGATCCATTGTCCACTAATACCCTGTGGAGTGACATGGTGTTGAGCCGAATAGTGATGTACAAAGCTTCATTGTGTTGGAGACATCTCTTGGCAAATCTTCATCGCAGAAGGTGATCATACTCCCATATAGGTGAGGATCATAGATTTCGTCCTTGTCTCGGGATGGAGAGTCATCAAGCCTGGCCACTTCGTGCCTTTTTCTTGCGAGGCGTAGTCTTTGCCGAAGCCCCCGGGTTATACCGATGCCTTTGTGGCGTTGCCATCTCCAAATAACATGTTGATTGAGTGGGAGCGCCGCATCGCGTCGGTTTTTCTTCATCGCGTATACTCTGAGCCGGACAACCGAACTCGTCGACCCCGAGGGGGTCGGGACTTCCTCGCAAGCACTGCATCCGAGGTCTCAATTCCGTCGCTGCAAGGCTTTTCTCGCTCTTTATCCCTTTTTGCTTGGGGAAGACCGACCGAGTAGAGTACATAATAATCAAATCCCCTGCATGGCTCCCCGAGCGTTCCCACACCGTTATCACCGGCCTCGAATCTCTCCTTCAATTTTTGCCGGGAGGAAATTTTCTTTTCTTAGAGGACGGTCCTCGTGTATCCAATCCCGATAGTCCCTTTCAAGGCACCTGGGACAGCCACAAATATCCCACCAAATGTGTTCTACTACTGCGGCGGATTTGGGACCTCAAAGCCGAGCGGTGCCGGAAGGACTTTGAGTGGAACCGGTCCGGGGGATTCGCCGGGCCTGCTCGGTAGCGAGTGATTGGACTCCGCCTGATAATGAGAGATATTGAGGTCCCTGGGAACGGCATATGTTTGTCCTTCAAGGTAGCCCTGGGGCCCGGCTGGGATATTGTTAAGGTCCCAAAGTGGCGTGTGGCCTCTTCAATCCAGCCCGCCGTCTGTTTCCGGCGTTCTTCCAGTGGATTTGATGGCCGACCATATTTCTTTAATCAAGTGCCTCGATTTTCATCACTCAGCCGATATTTGTGGGACCATCACTTTGAGAGGGGACAACCGACGTATACCGAACTCTTTCGTCCCCGATCGTCGTTGGGGGCCAGCTGCCCTCGTAAGTCGGCGGGCAGGAGTCCCTGCGGTGGAAACATAGGAATCTTGGGGTAGCATCTGATGTATCCGGACTATTAAGAAGAGGAGGAGAACCTTCTTCGTCTTTGCGGTAAAGGTGCCATCGGAATTGAGACCGATAGTCAAACCATGACTTGCGACTACCCCCGCGCAGGTCATCAATTTGAGCCTCATGTCGAAGTCTCATTTGTTCTACCAACTCGGATCCAACACGGGTCTGGTTCGAGGGATTTTGGAGGACGGAGCAACGTTATCCCTATCATTACCGGCCGATGCGCACATTCTCAAACCCGGAGTTGGAACAAACGGCGAAGCCGACGACGCGCTGACTCTTCCCCAACTGATCAAACGGCTATGACCAAGGCCCGAAACCAAGCTTTGTGCGGAGTCATGGGGAAAGGACACGAAGGTTCGATGTCCTGGGAATGGAAGGAGGGTAGGTGTTTCGGGGCTTTTGGCTCATGCAACATGCAGCTTATTTGTTCACGTTTACTTAAAACATGTTTTATTAACCTAATCGGTTGGAAAAGATTGCTCTTCTTTTTCGCAAACTACTCGATTCCCGGGATCGCCGGGCCCCGTCACTACGTCTATAAGCCCCTCGTATTCCACCCGTATTTCGACCTCCCAGCGGATGTGCGCTCTGGCGAGGGTCCTATAGGGCAACCTGGTCCCACCGACCGAAAGAAAAACGATCCTAAAAGTCTGGCGTGTAATCGAGTCTTAACGAGCATTCGATGTAAATTACGGACAAAGCTGACGTTGAAGTCAAGATCGTGTCCGAGGGCTCGACGAAAAGTCCGCATGATTTGGACCGATAAATGTCCGCTATTGATCTTGACTTGTCGTCGCTAAGCCGTAATTAGGCATGGAATAACCGTTAATCCTTGATGACTCAAAGTCAATGCCGGGAGTCGTTGTATAATTTGTGCCGCCGAGCCGAAGTCAAGGCGCCGGTCAATATCTTGGTCAAAGTCTCGCGGCGGAAAACCGCGTAACTTCGACCGATTAGCGACCGATTAGGGACCCGAGAGATATTGAGTCGGTGATGCCGACAAAGGCTTGAAAGGAAAGGTCTATACACTGACAGGCATGACACATGCACTCGTAATTAAAAACCAACCGGGTCTCTGACAAAGTGTGTCACTGACAAGCGCATGGTCGACACGAGGCTCCATGGGATGTTTGGGTAGTCCCGTGCTGCTCATCCGAGAGGCGTAATAAGACCAAACGGACCGCGACAAGGATTTCCCTGTTAAGGACGTAGTGTGCAAAGGTACGGTCACGTGCGCGTAGTGTGCAAGCAGTCTATATTCTTTTTCGGAGTAAAATAGAGATTTTTTTTTTATGTGTCTTAAAAATATGATGCATGATTTTTTTTTGGAAATTTTCTTTTTTTTTTTTGAAAATCTTTTTTGAATTTTTTTATGAGCACATAAGCACGTAAGCATGAAAATTCCGGCAGCTAGGGACATTATTCCGACAAATAAAATTTTGACTTTCTCCGAGGCGGCCAAAACAACATGAAAACCGTGCAAAAATCAACACACACACAAAAATGATTTTCAAAGCCGGACGGAAGCTTGACCCTCAAAAAGCTTTTTTTTTTTTTTTTTTTTGAAAACGGTGATACCGGTACGTGGGATTGTTAGACCACAATTTATCCCCGACTCGTGTTAGGAGGCGATAACGGGAAATTTAGTGGTTTCCACCAATATACCGAATACCATTTTTTATTAAAAAGCTTAGTCCCCAAATGAGTCGCCACCGTAACGATGTGTTGCCTTTTTCGCTGGAAAAATTCGATTTTTGCGTTTCTTTGAAAAACCAAATAAAACCGGAAAAACGGAGTCGCCACGCCATTTTAATTTTGAAGGGCCAAAACTTTGAAAAAGCCCGAGATCAGAGATTTAGGTTCGGAGGTCATGTTACGCGTCGGGAAGGACGTTAGTGTGCACTCCGACGCGCCTCGTAAAACGAGTCTTCCAAGCTGAAAATCATTTGTGTGTGTGTGTGTGTGTGTGTGTTTTGGCCAAAATAAGTTGAAACTGGAAAAAGTAAAAATTGGGATGTCTTTTAAGACTTTAAACTGATCCCATGATTTTTTGGAGAATTTTTGGTTTGAGATTTGGTACTCAAAAACCTTTTGAAGTTGAGAAGTCACTTCTGCCAGAAGAAAATGGCAGCAGACACCTGATTTTGAAATGGATTCAAGGGTCCTAAAACTTCATAATCTGGATGAACTCAGAGAATGAAAGTTTCTCTAGACTCCTTGAATAAACTTTGTGTGAAAGAAATTTCCATTTTGGAGAAGATTTGAGGGGTCAAAACCTTCTGGAAACCTCAGATATGAGATCTGGATTCCCAGAAGCTGATGAACTAGCCTCTGAAAGAAAAATTGAAAAGAGGAGTTTTACTCACCCAAAAAATAAGGTAAAAATATGTCTGGAAAGCTCTGGATGTTGGCTACAAAAAGTGTTTTGTAGTCAACACCAAATTCCAAGTTCATCTGTGTCCAAAAATTAAGACCATGGACTGAGGTCTGAGAAAATTGCTACTAGACAGCAACTTCTCAAGAAAGCAAATATGATTTTAAGGGGGGTTTTGCATCCATGCTTGTCCCCATTTCCCTAGGTTTTGGTTAGTGATCACTAGACATTTTAGTGGTGAATCAACTATACCAAACCATCCTTGGGGTACATTAGGACTAAGCATTTCATTTGCTTGGGGAGGGGGATTTTACCCTTTGAAATCAAGATCTAGTGCTTGAAAATGGTTTTTTAGGGTTTTGAAAGTGCATTTTTGCAAGTAAGAAAGAAAAGCTTTGAAAATAATGTTGATCTTTGTAGAAGATCATCCATGGAGATGGTCTTCCATGGTGATCTTCTTAGATCTAGAGAAAAAAAGATGAAAGAACTACATTTTGTAGTTTGAAGATGCATGCATGGATGAGATTTAGGTTAGGAAGAAGAGGGTTTACCAATCTTCCTTGTGTTCTTGAGTGTTTGGCTTGAGTGTATGAGTGTTTAGGGCTTGAATATGAGAGTGAGTGGATGAGTATGAGTTGGGAAAGATTGGAGAGAAAAAGGTGACAATTCTTGAGAATTCTCACTGTTTTCTCTCTATATTTCGCCGAGGTTCGTTGCATTTGTGTTCTTCCTCCTTATTTTTGTGACTCGGAGGGCTCAATTTATAGCCCTCTGAAAATTGACATACTTATCCGCGCGGACAAGGTCGTGCAAATGCGGCGTAATCAGTTTCATTAAATGCGGCTCTTCGCCAAATTTTCTGGACAAGAAGAATAATCTTTTTCAAAATTCAAATTGACCAGCTTTTGTTTCCAAAGATTGCTATATTTGGTTTTCTTCATTTGTTTTTCTTTTTGAGATTCTTTTTAAGGTTTAACCTTAAATAACAATGCCCATTTTACCCTCACTTTGTTAGAAATGTTAGGATAGTTAGGAATTGTTAGAAATGTTATAACTTTCGTTAATTTTCTAACGAAAATTCTAACAAGCTCAAATTGGAGCACTTACACCCCGAGCATCTTTTCTATCTCCTCTTTCACTTGTAGGGACCATTCGGCTTAATTCTTCTTAGCTTCGCTTTTACCGGCTTGACTTCCGGGTCGAGCGGTATTCGGTGCTCAACTATGGAAGGATCGAGGCACGGCATATCTTTATAGGACCATGCGAACACATCCACGAATTCTTTTAGCAGCTCAATTAGGGCATCCCTTTCAGTCCCTTCGAAGAAACTACCAATCAAGGCTCTTTAGGCTCTTCCGCAGCTCCCAAATTCACACTCGTCAAAATCTCTTCGGCAGCTTGGGCTCGATTTTCCTCTTTCCTGACAACCTCGCTTAAAGATTTCTTTGATATATTGTTCATTTAATGTGTCTCGCTTCTTCATCTAGTGAATCGTTATTAACTGTTTTTAGATTATTAGTTAATTCATCATTAGTTAAAGTGGCAATTAAGGGATACTCGTAAAGGTTCGTCATTTCATTGAGAATAAGAGGGAATACAAAGCATTGCTACAATTTCGTGGTCTTCGTGCGTGAGGCCATCTGACGATTCGAGAGACTCAAACTCAACAATGAAAGACTCTGAGGACTTTACAAAGGTTGACACGAAAGGATCGGGGACCAATCCAAGCTTGGTGATCATTTCCTCTTTCGTCGCGGACGGGCCCGAGAGAGTTTCCCAATTCTTTAGCGGCATCGCTCGTGGCTTCACAACTCGGGAAGGCATGGTCTCTCGTGCTCCCTCTTCGCCGTTGCTATCATCTCTTTGTCTCGAACCAGAATCAATTGTGTTTGGCGTCCGAAAGCCGAGCATGTGGATGTAGGGATCTTCCTCAATCCCGGGATTTCCATTTCGTCACAATCCGACCGCTCAATCCAGATGTAAGGACGCATTGCCTCGGTGCCGCTAGAAAAATCTCATGTCCCATACTCGAGCGGAAAGGCTTGGCAGTAGTTCAGCAAGGAGGACGTCCCACACGACGTTCATAGATTCGAGCCGAGTCCGCCGGTATTTGTCGACTTTTATCATGAAAATCTCCTCGCCCGGCGAGGCCAAAGAATGGGTTTGCGTATCGTCGACAAATCTCGTGATTGAGGACCGGAGACTTGTGTGCTCGTATCATGGCGGTGTTCGCCGTTTCCTTCCAAAGACGCCTCCAAGTGTTGGAAATAACAATTAAATTTGATGAATCGAACTTCTTCTGAGTCGGCTCGCTTGAGCGTGTTGACATAGTCGGGCATCGCCGGATTCCAAAGGATGCCGGCGAGACTTGCCTCTTGAAGGTGTAGCCCCTGTGTTTGACCGCGGGCATTCTTGGCTATTGTTTCACCTTCGTTCCCTATGAGGAAACCTGTCACCCCTTATGACTTCAAGGTCTCCCCGCCGGCTGATTGAATTTGACGCATTGGTGGAGAGTGGAGGCTATGGCTTTCATGTGATGCAACCAAGGGCGCCCTAGTAGGGCCGTGAACTCTGAGGGGATATCCATTACATGGAACTTTGCGGGCACCATTTGGGTTTCGTACTGCAGTTCTAGAGTCACCGTCCCTGCACGGGACGAGACGAACCGTCGTAGCCTTGACGTCCGGGTAGATGGGATCATACGCCTTTCATTTATGCGGAGGGCCCTCATCATGCCGAGGGGAAGGACGTTTACCGATGATCCATTGTCCACTAATACCCCAGGGAGTGATATGGTGTTGAGCCGAATAGTGATGTACAAAGCTTCATTGTGTTGGGAGACATCTCTTGGCAAATCTTCATCGCAGAAGGTGATCATACTCCCATATAGGTGAGGATCATAGATTTGGTCCTTGTCTCGGGATAGCGAGTCATTAAACCGCCACTTCGTGCCTTTTTCTTGCGAGGTGTGAGTCACCGCTTTGGCCGAAGCCTCCGGGTTATACCGAGGCCTTTTGTGGCGGTTGCCATCTCCTGGTCAACATGTTGATTGAGCTGGGAGCGCCAAACCTGCGTTGGTCTTTCTTTGTCGGTGTGCACTCGAGCCGGTCAAACCGAACTCCGTCGCGTTCCCGTGGGGGATAGATTTCGATTGGCAGTTACCCAGTCCACGATTCGCGTCCGAAAGTCTCACTCGTCGCGTTGGCAAGGCTTTTCTCGCTCTTTCACCCCTTTTTGCTTGGGAAGACTGACCGGAGTAGAGTACATAATAATCAAATCCCCTGCATGGCTCCCCGAGCGTTCCCACACCGTTATCACCGGCCTCGAATCTCTCCTTCAATTTTTGCCGGGAGGAAATTTTCTTTTTCTTAGGAGGACGGTCCTCGTGTATCCAAACCCCGATAGTCCCTTTCAAGGCAATCGGACAAGCCACAAATATCCCACCAAATGTGTTCTACGGCCGGTGGCGGGTTTGGGACCTCGTGTTGAGCGGTGCCGGGAATGACTTTGGGTGGAACCGGTCCGGGGATCTCCGGGCTCATCCGGTAGCGAGTGATTGGACTCCGCCGGATAATGAGAGATATTGAGGTCCCTGGGAACAGTATATGTTTGTCCTTCGTGGTAGCCCCGGTCCGCTGGGATATTGTTAAGGTCCCGAAGTGGCGTGTGGCCTCTTCAATCCAGGCCCGCTCCTGTTCCGCGTTCTTCCAGTGGCTTTGATGGCCGACCATATTTCTTCAACTGTTCCCCGATTTTCATCACTCGTGGCCGATATTTGTGGGATCATCACTTTGAGAGGGGACAACCGACAAGTATACCGAACTCTTTCGTCCCCGATCGCTGCTTGGGGGCCGCTGCCTCGTAAGTCGACGGGCAGAGTCCCGGCGGTGGAAACATAGGAATCTTGGGGTGGCATCTCGATGTATCCGGACGATTAAGAAGAGGAGGAGAACCCTCTTCCTTCTTTGCGGTAAAAGTGCCATCGGAATTGAGACCGATAGTCAAACCATGACTTGCGACAACCCCTTAAGGTCATCAATTTGAGCCTCATGTCGAAGTCTCATCTCGTTCTACCAACCGGATCCACATACCGGTCCTGTCCGAGGGATTTTGGAGGACGGAGCAATGTGGTCCCCATCATTACCGGCCGATGCCGACATTCTCAAACCCGGAGTCGGAACAAACGGTGAAGCCGACGATGCGCTTGACTCTTCCCAACTAATCAAACGATGACCCGGTGCCCGAAACCAAGCTTTGTGCGGAGCCGCTGGGGAAAGGACACGAAGGTTCGATGTCCTGGGAATGGAAGGAGGGTAGGTGTTTGGGCTTTGGCTCATGCAACATGCGATTATTTGTTCACGTTTACTTAAAACATGTTTTATTAACCTAATCGGTTGGAAAAGATTGCTCTTCTTTTTCGCAAACTACTCGATCCCGGATCGCCGGGCCCCGTCACTACGTCTATAAGCCCCTCGTATTCCACCCGTATTTCGACCTCCCAGGTGGACACCCCGGGCGAGGGTCCTATAGGGCAAGCGGGTCCCACCGACCGAAAGAAAACGATCCTAAAAGTCCGGCGGGTAATCGAGTCTTAACGAGCATTCGATGTAAATTACGGACAAAGCCGACGTCAAAAGTCAAGATCATGTCCGAGGGCTCGACGAAAAGCTCGGCATGATTTGGACCGATAAATGTCCACGATTGATCTTGACTTGTCGTCGCTAAGCCGTAATTAGGCATGGAATATTCATTAATCCTTGATGACTCGTGTCAATGCCGGGAGTCGTGTATAATTTGTGCCGCCGAGCCGAAGTCAAGGCGCCGGTCAATATCTTGGTCAAAGTCTGCGGCGGAAAACCGCGTAACTTCGACCGATTAGGGTCCCCGAAAGATATTGAGTCGGTATGCCGACAAAGGCTTGAAAGGAAAGGTCTATACACGCATGTGGCATGACACGTACTGCACTAAAAACCAACCGGGTCTCGGACAAAGTGTGTCACGGACAAGTGCATGGTCGACACGAGGCTCCATGGGATGTTTGGGTAGTCCTGTGCTCATCCGAGAGGCGTAATAAGACCAAACGGACCGCGACAAGGATTTCCCCGGGTTAGGGACGTAGTGTGCAGTGTACGGTCACGTGCGCGTAGTGTGCAAGCAGTCTATATTCTTTTTCTGAGTAAAATAGAGATTGTTTTTTTTATGTGTCTTAAAAATATGATGCATGATTTTTTTTTTGAAAATTTTCTTTTTTTTTGAAAATCCTTTTTTTTTTTGAAAAAAAAATTTTTTTTTTTGAAATTTAATGAGCACATAAGCACGAAAATTCCGACAGTGAGGGACATTATTCCGACAGTCAAAATTTTGACTTTCTCCGAGGCGGCCAAAACAACATGAAAACTGTGCAAAAATCAACACACACACAAAAATGATTTTCGAAGCCGGGACGGAAGCTTGACCCTCAAAAGCTTTTTTTTTTGGAAAACGGTGATACCTGCACGTGAGATTGTTAGACCACAATTTATTCCCGACTCGTGTTAGGAGGCGATAACGGGAAGTTTAATGGTTTTCACCAATATACCAAATACCATTTTTTTTTTTTTAAAAAAAAAAAGCTTAGTCCCCAAATGAGTCGCCACCGCGATGATGTGTATCCGAAAATTTTCCCCATTTTTATTTGAAAAATCAACGAAACGGAGTCGCCACGCCATTTTAATTTTGAGGGCCAAAACTTTGAAAAAAGCCCGAGATCAGAGATTTAGGTTCGGAGGTCATGTTACACGCCGGGAAGGACGTTAGTGTGCACCCGGAATGCCTCGTAAAACGAGTCTTCCAAGCTGAAAACATTTGTGTGTGTGTGTGTGTGTGTGTTTTGGCCAAAATAAGTTGAAACTCAGAAAAGTAAAAATTGGGATATCTTTTTAAGACTTTAAACTGATCCCATGAATTTTTGAAAGATTTTTGGATTGAGATTTGGTACTCAAAAGACCTTTTGAAGTTGAGAGCCATTTCTGCCAGAATGAAAAAGGCAGTGGACCTTTGATTTTGAAATGGATTCAAGGGTCTTAAAACTTCATAATCTGGATAAACTCAGAGAATGAAAGTTGTTCTAGACACCTTAAATAAGACTTATGAGAAGGAATTTTCCATTTTGGAGAAGATTTGAGGGGTCAAAACCTTCTGGAAACCTCAGATATGAGATCTGGATTCCCAGAAGCTGATGAACTAGCCTCTGAAAGAAAATTTGAAAAGAGGAGTTTTACTCACTCAAAAAATAAAGTAAAAATATGTATGGCAAGATCTGGATATTGGCTACAAAAAGTGTTTTGTATTCAACACCAAATTCCACATTTATCTGTGTCCAAAAAATTAGACCATGGACTGAGGTCTGGGAAAATTGCTACTGGACAGCAACTTCCCAAGAGAGAAAATATGATTTTAAGGGGGGTTTTGCATCCATGCTTGTCCCCATTTCCCTAGGTTTTGGTTAGTGATCACTTGACATTTTAGTGGTGAATCAACTATACCAAACCATCCTTGGGGTACATTAGGACTAAGCATTTCATTTGCTTGGGAAGGGGATTTTTATCCTTTGAAAATGAGATTTGATGCTTGAAAATGGTTTTTAGGGTTTTGAAAATGAGTTTTCTTTGCAAGAAAGTAAGAGAACTTGAAAATAATTTTGATCTTTTGTAGAAGATCATCCATGGAGATGGTCTTCCATGGTGATCTTCTTAGATCTAAAGCAAGAAGATGAAAGAACTACATTTTGTAGTTTGCAAATGCATGCATGGTTGGAGTTTAGGGTAAGGAGAAGGAGGGTTTACCAATCTTCCTTGTGTTCTTGAGTTTTTGGCTTGAGTGTATGAGTGTTTAAGGCTTAAGTATGAGAGTGAGTGGATGAGTGTGAGTTGGGAAAGATTGGAGAGAAAATGGTGACAATTCTTGAAGAATTCTCACTGTTTTCTCTCTATATTTCGCCAGAGGTTCGGTGCAATTGTGTTGTTCCTCCTTTTTTTTGTGACTGGAGGGCTCAATTTATAGCCCTCCTGAAAATGCAAACCTATCCGCGCGGATAAGACCTTGAGCGTGCACTGTTCATTAAATGCAGCTTCAGGCTTTGGACAAGAGGAATAATCTTTTGAAATTTCAAATTAACAAATGGCCTTATTGTTCCCACCATTTCTATTTGTGGTTTTATTCCTTTTGTTTTACTTTTTGAGATTCTTTTTGAGGTTTAACCTTAAATAACAATGCCCATTTTACCCTCACTTTGTTAGAAATGTTAGGATTGTTAGGAATTGTTAGAAATGTTATAACTTTCGTTAATTTTCTAACGAAAATTCTAACAAGCTCAAATTGGAGCACTTACACCTATCTGTAAACTGCAGACCGGTAATGGCAGTGAAGTCATATGGAGTGATGGTCGCTTCACCCCAGGACAGATGGAATGTGTGGGTAGAATCCCACCAGAACTGCCTAAAGGCCCGCACAAGCTCCACGCTCCTGGCCGTGTCCCCAAAAGCTCCAACAGCTGTGAAAAATGGTCCAAGACCAGCAGCAAAGACCAGTCCCTTAGGACTGTCCGGCAAATCAGAGGAGCCCGGAAGAAGACCCCAAATGGTCGCAATAGCCTCAGGAGACCCCTTGGTCCGCAAGGCCTGCAGGTAAGCACAACACAGGTATCAAAAATCATACTCATAACAATATGTGCATGCATTCATCATCACTAAATTCTTTCAAAATAAAAAGAAACAGAAAAGGAAAAAACTTTTCAAAACACATTCATCCCATGCCAAGCATGCAATTCCTATTTGGGTGCGATTTCCCCCAATCTCAATCCCTAACCCTAGAAATCAAATTTCGAAAAGGGTTAATCTTTCAATACTTACCCCCTTCTGCTCCGACGTAGAAGTGTGAAAATCAAGACCCGGGTAGAGCCCATGTCCCTCGGAGAATTTCTTCCGCTTGTTCCGATTCACAAGCTTCCGTCTCTCGGACAATACTTGTTGCACGTTCCTTCTCGATTCGGCCCGCGGAGGCATTTTCAATGTCTTGATCTAAATCAAAATCGGAGGGAGAATTTTCAAAATTTTCTCTCTTTCTTTCTCTCTGTTCTCGGCGGCAATGGATGGTCTTAAAAGACTTGTCTTATGACCTGCGGTTTTAATTAAAACTGCCTGGGAACCTCCCCATGTCGTACGACATCCATGTCCCAGAAGGGTGATTTTCCCCTTTTGCCCCTGATCAACTTTGTCAGCCTATCTTGGCTACCTGACATTAAAATCCGTCGTTATAATTGGGTTCAAGTACCCACCTCTCTCGGTTAACACAACACAATGGCCCGGAACGGCCTTAAACTACCCGGTCCGGAAAGACCGCACAGATTTCCACAATCAAACTAGCGGGTGACTCCCAAAGAAAAAAGTCAACATTTCCAGCGGGTGACTCCCAAAGAAAGAAGTCAAATCCTCGGGGTGACTCCCCATCAAAACAGTCAAACTCACGGGTGACTCCCAAAGAAAAAGTCAAATCTTCGGGGTGACTCCCCATCAAAACAGTCAAATTAGCGGGTGATTCCCAAAGAAAAAAGTCAACATTTCCAGCGGGTGACTCCCAAAGAAAAAAGTCAAATCCCTGGTGACTCCCATTAAAAAACAGTCCAACCAGCGGGTGACTCCCAAAGAAAAAAGTCAAATCCTCGGGTGACTCCTCATCGAAACAGTCAATCTTCGGGATGACTCCCCTTAAGAATAGTCAAACTCCAGTGCAAATGCACATCTTCGGGGTGACTCCCCTTGGAACAGTCACTTTCGGGTACAAAACCCGTAGCCTTTCATTTGGCACCCCATCTTTGCCTGAACTACGACTTGGCTTGATTCCCCCACGGGATACGTAGGAATCCTCTTCATAATAAGTCCAGCCACTTGACCATCTTGGTCACCTCTTTCCCCATCGTTCGTGTCCGGCTCGGGATTCTCATTTTTTTGTCGACGACCCCGCTTCCTGTGGAAGCGACGTCGCCGAGGGGCTCTGTGAGTACCCCGATCCGAACTCAAGTTTTGGATTCAATTTAATTAAATTTGGGCTTACACTAATTGCTAAGAAGCAATCAGAGTCCAAAAATCCCAGCAGCCCACCAATCCATTGGGCCTGCCAGCCCCTTGGCCCATTATGGCCAAAAGATGTACGCTGTCGTCCGACAAGGGACACTAAGGCGGTTTAACTGCCTATGTCGTGCGACATAAGAAGCCCCATCAGCCCACCAATCCATTGGGCTCAGACCACTCGGCCCATTATGGCCAAAATGTGTACGCTGTCATCCGACAAGGACCACTAAGGCGGTTTAACTGCCTATGTCGTGCGACATAAGAAGCCCCATCAGGATGCCTATAAATAGAAGGCATGGCTGATCATTTGGGGAGGAGGCAAGGAAGAGAGCCAAAGTGAGGGTCAAAACTCTGAGAGTAATATCAGTAAAATAGGGGAAACTCTTGCCAAATAGAGTCTCTCCCTCTCTCTCACACACACACACTCACCTCCCTCCTCACACACACACACTTCAAGGTCAAGACTCCAAGAAGCTTCCTTTGGTGGTGATTGAAGGGTAGACACCATACTATTGGTGATTCTACTTCATGGACTATAATAGGTAGACACTAAACCTCTCTCTCCCTTTAAATAAAGTCTTTAAATATACCTTGCATGCATACTTGCTCTCTTACCATGTAGAAATTGGGATTTTGCATGACGAAGGTGGTGGAGAAGTGAATCTTCAATATTCACTTCTCCCCACCTCAGATCTGGACATTTAGTGGTACACACACCAATAAAGTTTCAATCTTTGCCTAGCTACATTGGGTTAGGAAGTGATGGCTACTTCAAAGTGGCCATAAAACGTGTGATTTATCACATTTGGTCATTAAAGCCATGTGATCTTCCCATAATACCCATATTATAGTATTATATCACTGTCTACAGTCAATAAATATGCTTGGTTTGCTTGGGGAACAAAGGAGGAACCAAACAGACTGAAGGGCACTGAAACAGGCTCCCCATGTCGTGCGACATAAGTCTCCATGGAGACCCTGTGTCATACGACATGGGACTCCCAGAAGGCTGCAAAGCCATTCTTGGACTTCAGAATCTGCTAGGCCTATCCCTTTGTGACTCAAAGCCTACCTAAGCATCTTCTGGCTCATAAGCCACTATTTGGGTGCCTAAACTCAGTTTGGACGCAACCCACTTGACGGAAGAGGATCACCATATGACATAGAAGACTTCAAAAGACTCTATGTCATGTGACATCCGTGTCGACAAAGCCTATCGTGACTTTGTCCACTCCCATCAACCCCAAACTGGGTTCTAGACCACTAAATAGTGTCCTAAATGAGCAAAATAATGTCTTTTTATTTCTCGAGTAGCTTTACCTCTGTAAGGGACAATCTGTCTCAAAACCTCTGCCTTGTGATAAAAGATATCACGTGTAAAAAGGGTGCGGCCCCCTATCATGGCTCGCAAGTTGTATTCAGTTCCATACCATTAATGAAATCTAAGGCTTGCACACTTTACTTGTTTACACACATCGCACACACATTTTTGAATGTCCATATTTGTCCAAACATTGATTGAAAGTCCCGAAAGCGGCGTGTTGGGTGAACTCTCTAGTTCTTCCCAACACGTAACCAGACTCCCGGACTCAAAATCTCTTAAAATTAGGTTTTTCAATGTTTTCCTCTAAAAACGGCGTGGCGACTCTAAAAGAAAAAAATCAATATTTTTTTTCGGGCGAGCGTTCATTCAGCGACATGTTTTGAAAAGTGTATGACTTGATGGAGGCCTTTGTGTGGGGTATGGTAAGGTGTATGGGGAGCTATCGATTGACTTTCTCACACCAATTAATCAAAGCATTAATCATTTGTGGAATTACTTGTTGAGCAATGCAAGTGATCACATAGAACAAAACTATTTCATTAAATGTAATGTGGGGTGCAAAATAATGTCTCAAGTCTAGCAAGAAAAGAAAGAAAACTTGCGTATGGAAAATTGAAGACTTAATTACAATGTCCGAGGAGGACTTGATTGAATGAGAACAGTACTAGAACCTACGAGGTTTGACTGTATGATTCTTTTTGTGTTTTTTTTTTTAGAGTATAGAAGGAGAAGAAGACTCGATATTCTTTGGGCGAAGTATCGACGGAGAATTCTCCGATTTGCGTCTCTTGTAGGCCCTTCAGCAGTTCCCAAATTCATTTTGGTTAGAATATTCTCGGCAGCTTGGGCCCAATTTTCCTCTCGTTTGACAACATGCTTAAAGATTTGCTTAATGCATTGTTCATTAATGTGTCTGCGTCTTTATCAAGTAAATCATTATTAACTGTTTTGGTTAGTTAATTTATCATTTGTTAAAGTGGCAATGAGGGGATACTCAGAAAGGTCGAACTTTTATTCAAAGCATAGGGAAGCACATAATCTTTAGGCATAAGGCCGTCAGACGACTCGAGAGACTCAAACTTAGATACAATAGACTCGGGGTCTTTTATTTTCGAAGTTAGACTCTAGGAGACGGGGGTTAGTCCAAGCTTCTCGTCCTATCTTTTCTTGCTGGCTGTGGGTCCGCGTTTGTGAAAGTCACGCCGTTTTTGATGCTGCCACTTGCTCGGCCTGTCTCGAACTGCCTTATCTCTGGGGAAGGCTCGATCCATCCCTTGGTGTGCCCCGATTCCGGAAAGGATTGTTGGGGAATAACCGTTCTTGGATTCTTTCTCTCAAATTCTTCATTGCGGGAGCCCCAGGTTACGTCTTCACGTCCCCATTCATCATGGGAATTTGCAGAGGACTTATCCACCATGCCTACCTCCTCATTTCTAGGGAAAGGATTTCCGATAATGTTAGGACCGCGGGGGCGTTCCAACTTTCCTTCTTCGATTAGCCCTCGACCATTTGCTTCAAAGACGAAGCAATTGTCGGTGGTGTGTCCGGGGTAGTTGTGGAAGGCGCAGTGCTTGCTCATATCCATGTTGGTCTTGAGAGTCTTTGGTTGGAAATTCTCGAGGGGTTTGAGAATGTTCCTCTTTATTAGTGTCTTGAGGACTTGGCTCAAGGGCATCCCGAGGTTATCGAAATGCTGGAACTGTGGTATGTGAGGAGGTTTGTTGCTTCGTTGAGCTGTGTTCTCCTTGTTCACCTCATTGTTTAGGGGGAATGGATTTCCGTCTGTATTGGGGCCGCAGGGGCGCTCCAACTTTCCTTCTTCAATTAGTCTCCTGATCGCTTGTTTTAGTATGACGCAATCGTCGGTGGTGTGGCCGCGGTAGTTGTGAAAAGCACACTGCTTGCTCATATCAATGTTCGGGTTAGTATTCCTCGGTTGATAATTCTCAAGGGGCTTGAGCATGTTCTGGTTTACCAAAGCCTCGAACACTTGGCTTAGAGGCATTCCGAAGTTGTCAAAGTGCTGAACACGCTGCGGCCGGGGAGGATTGTTATTTCTCGGGGGCACTTGATCGCGGCTTTCTTGGACTCCATTCTGGATGTAGTGGACTGCTCTGGCGGCTTCCTTTCCTTTTCCTGGAGGTGGATTGGTTGACGGGATTTGAGGCCATGAAGCAGCTCGAGCGAATGTAGGCTGTCCGAAGATATGGGTCGGAAAAGTTATATGGGGGAAACCTGGTGAATTCTGGGCATATTGAGAGAAGGAAGTGAACACGGGAACATTTTGAATGTTATTTGGATTTGTTTGAGATGGTCCAGCGCTGCGCTGATGATATTGAGCTTGCCGTGCAGGGTCGGGAAATTTGTTGTGCTGCGGTTGACAGATCGGAGCCGCTTGACTGAGGCCTGAGTGGTGCTTTGAGCGGGAGTTGCTTTGCATTGCTGAGTTCCCGTAGCTTTGTGAAGGAGTGACCTGCTGATAGCTTTGGGAAATCGGGGGAACAGGCACTTCTTCGTCTTCTATGAGGACAGAGGTTCCCTCGGGTTGGGGAACCGGGACGATTCCGTGACGGCGCATGGCGTATTCAATCCAAGCCTGCTGTTCTTCTTGGCTTTTTTCGAGAGCCTTGAAAGCTTGCCAAACTTCTTCCATCGTTTGGAAATTTCCCGAGGCGGGGTTTCGTTTCCCTCACCGTTATCCGTTGATTCCGCCCGGGGAGAAGTAGCGGACTGTTCGGACCGCCGAATCGGAAGGGCTGTCGGACCTTGTGACCTCGATACCTGAAAAGGCAACTACCGGTACTCTCAACCACTCTCGCTCACCGGAGGGGTGACGGGTAAGGTTTAGATATGGGAAGACCTTTGTGGATGAAGGGGGAAAGCTCATGTGACATGCAATTTCCGCTTTTCTATTTTTTTTTTTTTTTAATTTACTTAAAACAGTTGTTTTCTCGTAATCCTAGGTAGGTTGGAAAAATTGCTCTTCTTTTTCGCAACTATGCTAGATCCCGGGTCGATGGAGACCATCCGTGCGGCTATAAGCCCCTCGTTTTGCACCCGTATTTCGACATCCCGTGGATGCCCCGGCGAGGGTCCTATAGGGCAAGCGGTTTCCACCGGCCTAAAAGAAAATCGAACCTAAGGACCGAGCTCGTCATGTTCGTTTTGATGCGTTAGTCATGTGAATAGTGAACCGAGCCGGCCACCGAGTCAAGATCGTGTCAAGAGTTTGGCATGACCTTCTCTTTACCTTGCTTGCGCAAGGGATCCGTGACGTTAGGCGTTGGCTGTGTCATATTGTCATGGCCGACGTACCAAAGGCGTGATGACATGGTGTCATGTGAACATGGATGTATATCCGGACGGAACATCGTCACAGGTGTAGCTTCGGAAATCAAGATCAGGTCAAGGTTTTGGCATGACCTTTCATCGCTTTGCTTGCGCAAGGGATCTTGAGTTCTGAGCCTTGACTCGAGAAAAATGGCCGGCATGGTATATGTATCCAGCCGTATGACACGGACTCGGTAAAACCAACCGAGTCCGGACAGAGTGTGACTCAAGACTCAAACGTGTGGTTGACGCTTGGCTAGGATGGGATGTTTGGAATGATCCCGTGCGCATCCGAGAGGCCTAGGAAGACCAAACGGACTGCAACTGAGACCACTCTGGGTTAAGGGTTGTAGTGTGCAGTGTATCCGAGGCAGCAGTGCGCGTAGCGTGCGGTGTAACCGAGGCAGCAGTGTGCGTAGTGTGCGGTGTAACCGAGGCAGCAGTGCGAGTAGTGTGCGGTCTCTAAAATTCCTTTTCTGAGTAAAACAGAAGTTTTTTCGAAGAATTTTAAATGTATGCACAGATGTATATTGATGCATTTTTTTTTTGTATTTTTATTTTTTTTGTAAAATAAAAAGTAAAGCACGTGCACACACACACAACAGTTAAAGAAAGGGGTAAAATGAAAGTTTGACCCTCATCATTGTTTTTAAAAATCTTTTGTTTTAATTAAAAAGATTTTAAAACAAAATATCCCCAGCGGAGTCGCCAACTGAAATTACCCGGGATCCGGCTCGCGCGCGGAGCCCCGGCATCTCGCATTTGTGTCGCTTTTCGGGAAAGTCGCCCGGATCCGAGAGGCAGCGCGTTCGCGCCCCGGCATCTGGCTTATTCCGCTTTAGCGTTAGTTGGAGGTGTCTCGCTGTGTTTTGCTTTGTAGAGTCGCCACACCGTTTTTATTATTAAGCCCAAAACATTGAAAAAGGGCATCAGTTTAAAAATAATAATAAACTATTTTTGTGTGATGAGATTTTGAGTTCGGAGGTCAGATGACTCCTCGGGAAGAGAATATTAGAATCTTAGAGCTCACCCGAGTCGCCTCGTAAAAACGAGTCTTTCGGATACCCCTAATATTCTTTAAATGTTGTGTGTGTGTGTGTGTGCTTTTAAAAATGCATGCTGTGTCGGATGTCTACATTGTACACTGCGTATTGAAATGTATTGAAATAGTAATGGAAGGAAGCCTTACCAATGTTGGTTCGTGTCTGTCTTCCGCTGGGGAATAGTGTTTGAGGATGGAATAGTGTTCCGGCACGGACCGGGATTGCTTCGGAAGGGGCCGGTTGTCTGCGGACAGAGTTTCGGCGTGAGTTGAGATTGTAGGCTGCGTTAGGGCAGAGTTTCGGCGTGCGTTAGGATGGCAGGAGTCACTCGAGCAGAGTTTCGGCGTGCGTTGGTTTGGCAGGAGTCACTCGGGCAGAGTTTCGGCGTGGTTTGAGATCGCCGGTTTGACTCGGAAAGAGCCGGGACACCTTGGAAAAGACCAGACAAGGCCTCACAGTACCTCGAGAGTGCCTCGGGGCAGCGCGGGAGCGTCGTGGGAGCGCTCAGAGAGGCTTCGGAGCACCACGAGGGGGCTCGGAAGGCCTCGGAAGGATCCGAAAGGGGCCGAGATTACCCCGAAGGGTCTTAGAGGGGAGCCTGAAGGCTGGGGGGAGAGGAGAGAAGAGGGAGGTGTCTAAAATGAGGGAGGGGGAGCCCTCTATTTATAGTGCCAGAAAAATGCAAAGAGGTCCGTACGGACCTCCTAGGTTATCCAGAATTTTAGTTTTCCTCGATTTGAGGGAATATGTGATAATTGTGAATATTCTGGAATGATGGTGTCCCCTGTGCAAAGAGGTCCGTACGGACCATCTTGGCATGCAAAGAGGTCCGTACGGACCAACCATGCATGGGGGGTAATGATTTCTCCGGGATTTGAGGGAATCTCGTGGACTTTAAGCGGATTTTGCAATTATGATGTCTAGGAGCAAAGAGGTCCGTACGGACTTCCATGCTTTTCCACATTTTGTAATTGTGATGGCAAGCTAGTTCTCGTCGAGAGCTTTCCAACCATATATGGCACGTCTCAATCGGAGTTCGTATGAAGGAGTTATGACCTTCGGAAGTTTGCCCCTGGTTTTGTCGTATGCTTGGATGGAGAGCGATCCAGATTGGGGTACTTACACTTGGTGCAAAGCTTCTTGGTTTGTTTGTAATCCTTTAATTTCATCTTGCAGGCAGTATTGCTCAGATTGCAACACACCTTCAAAGCTTTCGTCTGTCTCTTCTCTTCTTCTCCAAAAGAGGTATCATATTTTCTAGCCATGAATCCTTTTTCTTTCCAGCTTCTTCAATTTTCTCATCTGTATTCATGTCACATGATTCCTTATCCTGGAAGAAAATAATAGTTGAAGGTAGTAACTTCCCGAGAAAAGAAAGACAAATTCTTTCAAACAATGAATCCTCATTTCAATGGAAGGAAGTAGTACAATTTCAGGTTAAAGTTATCATCTCATCTGAAATAATTTCTTCTTGCAGTTCCATTTAATATCCTTATCCAAAATAAGTTCCATGCTATGATCTGCCAAGCTAATATCAGTGGCTGAATCCTTATGAATGTATACGATTTTGAAACTCTTATATATTCAGTCTTGCAATGATGCTATAGCAGAGGGCTTGAACAGAAGTCTTGAAGCCCTAGACTAAATGAAATATCAAGAATTGTTGGGAAAGATTTCTGTGACTAACTTGCGAAACTCGCCATCTGATATTCTCTTTCTTAGTTGCATTCATATGTATTCCATTAGTCTTATTTATATTGGACACGTTTCCTTTTCAGTCCCTCTCATTTATTTCCCACGTAAGAACCCAATCAACTGTAACGATTCACTTTCCCATTACACCCCTACCTAAATTAAAGAACTTACAACCTTTTACATTCATAAGAGATAACTAAAGTGAGGTTTTATTGAAAACAATAAACCGGGTGGTCAAAAAAATGAGACGAAGGGAGCGTACGTTAAATCTCACAATTTTTTAACCTAACAGCTGAACACAAGCCATCAGAAACCACTATTAATCGAATAAACAATAGATCTCTATTAGAACATGGTTATGATGTTTTTCACATTTTTGGGTCTATCTATTAGTCTCATAGTTGCTTCTGCTTCCTTTCTTTTATGGTCATCTGAGGTTATTCCAATTTTGTTTGTTTATTCTTTAATCAATTTCCAGTTTTGATGTGAGATTTAGAGATAAAATGCAGATTTAGGATCGAATTTCTCATATTTTCTATATGAATTGGTGATCGCATTCATATTTGCTCTATATAGTTTCTTATGAATTCACCACTAACTATCTTTTTTTCTTTTTCATTTTCTTTTTCTTTTTTTGAAGTACCATTTGATGAGTTGAACAACTTTTATTAAGTTTGCGTTTGCCTTTGATTTAATTAGTGCTGGCTTTTCTTGGATTCTGCTATCACTTAGCATATAATTGATCAATCTCTCTCCCGTTGAAATACTTCCACTATTATCAGTTTTCAAAGAATGTGCTGCTTGAGAAGAAGCTGTTGAGAGCAATGCTCTATAAGCAGCTGTGTTGTCCTGTTATTAAAATTCTTTGTTTGGAAACTTCGGTCCGCAGATTTTCAGATTTTATCTGCTTTACATTAAGTTGTGGGCGTGTCGTGTGCGATAAATATAATTGAAATAGGAACACACCGGTAGTAATCAATAGTGAAAGATTTATAAGTACTTTAAGTTTCCTTAGCAGCGCAATGCTTTACATTAACATGACATGAATCGGAATATGAATATCGTTGGGGCGTTTCCTCAGCAGCGACGCGCTACACTTCAAAGACCTGGGTGTAGTGATAAGTATGCAAAGGTTGCTAGGTCGTCGCCCGGAAGCGACGCGCCATCTCTTCGCCCGGGGGTGGTGTCAAATATGCAAGGGTGTGCTACACTTCAAAGACCTGGGTGTAGTGATAAGTATGCAAAGGTTGCTAGGTCATCGCCCGGAAGCGACGCGCCATCTCTTCGCCAGGGGGTGGTGTCACATATGCAAGGGTTCCCGCATTGCGGACGAGTGCGGGTAAAGAAGCTAGTCCATGGTAGGTGTAAGGGTAGTGGGATGCGCTTTGGAACTTGGAACATTGGATCATTGACAGGGAGATCAGCAGAGGTGGTGGAAGTTATGAGGAGGAGGAAGATTCACATAATGTGTCTACAGGAAACTAAGTGGGTTGGACAGAAAGCAAAAGAAATATCGCCTTGGGGTTTTAAGCTTTGGTACTCAGGAAAGTATAAGGGTAGAAATGGAGTGGGTATCATTATTGATAAGGAGTATATTAATGATGTGGTGGAAGTGTACAGTAAGAGTGATCGAATTATGGGCATTAAACTGGTGATACGTGATGAGATTATAACTATTATTTCCACCTATGCACCACAAGTAGGGTTGGATGCATCTATTAAACAAGTGTTCTGGGAAGATTTGGAGGAGGTAGTGCAACGAGTACCTAGTGGTGAGAAATTAGTGATTGGTGGTGATCTGAACGGGCATGTGGGGTCTAGTCGACATGGCTTTGAGAGCATACATGGAGGTTTTGGTTTTAGAGAGAGGAATGAAGCAGGAATAGTATCCTGGACTTTGCGTTGGCATATGACTTGAGTATAATGAACACTTGGTTCAAGAAGAGAGAATCTCACTTGGTGTCCTATAGGAGTGGAGGTAATGCGAGTCAGATTGACTTCTTCTTAGTAAGAAATACTTGTAGAAAGAGTTATACAGATTGCAAGGTTGTTCCAGGTGAGAGCACAGCAACTCAACATAGACTGGTGATACTTGATTTTCGAAGTAAGAGAATTTCGAGGAAGAGAAAATCACAGGTAGACCCTAGAATCAAGTGGTGGAGACTTCAAGGGGAAAATCAACCGAAATTTGTAGCTAAGATGGTCGATACCGGTATTTGGTCGGATAATATGGAGGATATGGATATAGATTCGACTTAGATTAAGATGGTACATACCATAAAGGAGGTGGCGAAAGAAGTCCTTGAAGAATCAAGAGGAAATGGGCCACCAAGTAAGGACACATCATGGTGGAACGAGGAAGTAAAACAAGCAATAAAGGGCAAGCGAGAATGCTACAAATTATTGGGGAAATGTAGGAGCGAAGAGAACTATGAGAAATATAAGAAAGCTAGAAGAGATGCTAAGAAAGCAGTAAGAGACGCAAGAGCAAAGGTGAATCAGAAACTTTATGATAAGTTGGATACAAAAGAAGGGGAAAAGGACATCTACAGACTCGCACGTATGAGGGATAAGAGGACACGAGATATTGGGACGGTTAAATGTGTGAAGGATGTAGACCAAAGAGTTTTAGTCGGGGATAAAGAGATAAAAGATAGATGGAGTTCGTACTTTGATAACTTGTTCAATGGCTGTCAAGAGCAGGATGTTGGAGATTTAAATATCTCTTCGAGTATGGTTAATCGAGATTTTATGCGGAGAATTCGAAAGAGTGAAGTGGAAATGACAATGAAAAAGATGAGATTGATGAAAGCCGTTGGACCGGATGGTATACCAATTGAGGTTTGGAGATATTTCGGGGAGAGGGGAGTAGATTGGTTAACAACGCTATTTAACAAGATATGGAGAGTTAACACAATGCCATTGGAGTGGCGGAAGAGTACTCTGATCCCTTTGTATAAGAATAAAGGTGATGTCCAAGATTGTGCCAACTATCGGGGGATCAAACTAATGAGCCATACTATGAAACTTTGGGAAAGAGTGATTGCACAAAGGCTGAGAAAAATTGTGGATATTTCGGATAACCAATTTGGGTTTATGCCAGGAAGATCGACTATGGAGGCAATATATCTTATGAGACAAACCATGGAGAAATATCGGGATCAAAAAAAAGATTTGCATATGGTTTTCATTGATTTGGAGAAGGCGTATGATAAAGTACCAAGAGAGGTACTTTGGTGGGCATTAGCAAAGAAGGGTGTTTCAAAGAAATATATTGATATTATCAAGGACATGTATAATGGAGTTAGTACTTGTGTATAGACTAGTGTTGGGAAGACTGAAGAGTTCCCTATAAAGATTGGAGTGCATCAAGGTTCCGCACTTAGCCCCTTTCTTTTTGCTTTGATAATGGACGAATTGACGAGGTCAATCCAAGATGATATACCAAAGTGTATGCTGTTCGCAGATGATATTGTGCTGATTGATGAGACAAGAGAGGGTGTTGAAAGTAAATTGGAGTTGTGGAGACACACTTTGGAATCTCGAGGTTTTCGATTAAGCAGAAGCAAGACTGAATATTTGGAGTGTAAGTTTAGCAGAGTTGGAAGTAGGGAGGCAGAGGCGGTCACATTTGATGGAAATATTATCCAAGCTTCTGAGTTTTTTCGCTATCTTGGATCCATTATCCAAAAGGATGGAGAATTAGATGGAGATGTGGCTCATAGGATTAAAGCAGGTTGGTTGAAGTGGAAGAGTGCCACAGGGTTTCTATGTGATCGCGGTATGCCCAATAGATTAAAGGGAAAATTCTACCGCACGGCAATTAGGCCGGCATTGCTTTACGGTACCGAATGTTGGGCCGTGAAACAGTGTCACGTGCATAAGATGAATGTGGCAGAGATGCGTATGCTTCGATGGATGTGCGGTCATACAAGAAAGGATCGATTGGGGAATGAGGTGATCAGAGGTAAAGTAGGAGTTGCGCCCATTGAGGATAAAATGAGGGAAACTCGTCTAAGGTGGTTTGGACATGTGAGAAGGAGACCGAGTGATGCACCGGTTAGGAGGCCGGAACAGTGGAGAAATGATAAAATGGCGAGGGGTAGGGGAAGACCCAAACAAACTTGGATTAGAGTAATTGAAAATGATATGAGTTTACTTGGAGTGGATGAAAGTATGGTGTTGAAGAGGCCGGAGTGGAGGGCAAAAATCCATGTGGGGGGTTTATTTTTATTTATTTTTATTTTTATTTTATTTTATTTTATTTTATTTTATTTTATTTTATTTTATTTTATTTTATTTTATTTTATTTATTTATTTATTTATTTATTTTTGCATGTTTATTTATTTATTATTATTATTTTATTATGCCAAAAACTTGTAAAAAACGCGTTTTTCGTAAGCTTACAAAAAAACGTGTTTTACCGGTCGCTCTCTCTCTCTAAACGTTTTTCAGAGCTGCTGCTTCTTCTTCTTCTGTTCATCATTCCTCATCACCAAAACTCGAAAAAATCCTCAATCAAAAAACACAGAAAAGCAAAATTAAGCTTTTGATTCACCCAAATCACACCAATCATAACCTCAAACAGACTCAACGCAGTTCCTTTATAAACACGCACAAACGAATTGAATCAAACAGGTGGTGATAAGGGAGACGGACATAGCGATGTAGATTGGAGCGTGCCACCAGTGGGAGCAAGAAGTTTCCATGGCGGAGAGAGAGAGATTTGCAGAGCTCCGACGTATTGACGGTGACTTCTTGGGTTTTGGGAACTAATCAAGGCAGTAAAAAGTTTGATTTTTGTTAATTATTCCACTAATGCTATTATCAAGATCTTTGGGTTCGTACTTAATGGTCGCCGCAGGCAATGAATGGCTCAGTACAGTGCACGGGGTTCGTACATATAAAATGTACCAGATTATATATTGTTGAATACCAGTTTATAAGTATTTGAGTACCAGTTTGAGAATTTGATGCATTGGTGGACTGGGTAATTAGATGCCAGTGTATGTGTTTTGGAGTGCCAGTCCATGTATTTTGGAGTGCCAGTTAGTGTATAATAGAGTGCCAGTAAGGGTGTAGCTGAGTGTCAATGTATTTTTTGAATGCCAGTTCTTGTAATTTTGAATGCCAGTCCATGTTTTTTTGAATGTCAGTTCATGTTTTTTTTAATATCAGCAAAAATAATTATCAGTGTTTTTGAGTTCCAGTATATGCATTTTTGAGTGCCAGTAAATGTGTTTTCAAATGCCAGTCCATGTATTTTTGAATGCCAGTGCTTGTATTTTTGAGAGCCAGCAAAAATATTAGTGTAACAAAGTGTCAGTGTTAGTGTAACAGAGTGCCAGTGTGAAGAGTGTCAGTTCATGTATTTAAAAGTGCCCGTGTAAAAAGTGTCAGTTTCATGTTTATAAAATGCCAGTATGAAATCACTGGTCATTTGTAATATTAACACTGGCATTTATCATGGTTGCCAGTAATTACAAAAATGCCACCGTTTATTTTGAACATGGTTGTCAGTAATTACAAAATTGTCACCGTTTATTTTGAAAACACGTTTTTCCTTATCTTAAGAAAAAACTAGTTTTTTATAAGACAAACTCTTTTATTATTATTATTGTTTATTTATTTATTATTTTTTTGATTATTATTATTTTTTTTATTTTTTATTTTATTTTTTTCACGATGACATATGAGGATTCATGTTAGCCGACCCCAAATTATTTTGGGACTAAGGCTTTGTTGTTGTTGTTGTTGTTGTTGTTGTTTTCATTAATAGTTGAGTGCCTACGGGATTTCTTAATTAACTCTTTCAAACAGGTTTTTCAGAGGCAATAAAGCTGAATTAGATGACTATGCTGATCTTCAGGTCGATGTGGATGAAAAAAGAATGATGTCAATAGATTTCAGCTTAGGAAAACAGACGTGAGGAAGAGTTAATGGTTTGGGGAATTACGACAGTCTAATGAGGAGTGCATCAAAGACGTATTTGAGTAGTTAATGAGAGACATCAATATTGGTGGTGACGGTACAGGTGGTGGTGGTGGGGGGAAGCATGAAAGAGAGAAATATGGGTGTAAACTTTAAATTTTTTTGAACATTCATGGAGTGTTAAGATCCCAGTGGAGATAGGAGATATTGAGCCTGATATAACATTGCAGGTTATCACTGACTTTAAACAGGGGGCACTTCAAAACACGAAACCAAAATGAGAGAGGGAGGATATATATATATATATATATATATATATATATATATATATATATGATTTGAACCTTATAGGAAAGTTGGCAAAAGTAAGTCATTACCATAATTTATAAATATACAAATCTATTGCCTCCCATTTAGCAATGCCTCAGTTACCATAAATTCGAGATCTAGCTAAAATAAACATAAAACAGGTACCCTGCTTTCACTTTTTTTTAGTCATTTCAGCAACAATTTTACTAAACCCTCTCATTCTATTTTCCACAAACATCTCTTCTATTCTATTTTTCACAACCATCTCTGCTAGCCACCCGATGTAATTCCCATTCGCTCATGTTATTAGAATATTATCTAATTATCGAAGAAAACAAATTAATATATACCCATGTTTTAGACTTAGTAAGTTTCCAGATTTTTTTATATATTTAACACGTTTTGCTATATCTGTCCCTTAAAAGTAATGTAAAGTCAATATCAAACCCAGTATTACTCCCATTCATTTAGTATTGATCTTATATTTTTTTAATTATGACATAGATAATGGCAACAAGTCGATTGATTTATGTTAAAGCAATTGAGAAGAGAACTAAGCTTTAGAGCATAAACGTGTGAATCTTATGTAGATGGGAGCGGACGGATAAGTACGAAAAAGTGAATATCGAGATGATATTACTTGACAGTGAGGTCAGCGATTGAACATTTTTTCTTTATTTACTTCTTCATCTTTCAATATATTTAGCATTATTAACATTTTAATTATTTTAATTTTCCATTTTTATTAATTATAGAGTCCATTTTGGGGGAAACTTGTTTCTCCATAAGTTATAAAAAGTCCACTTTTTAATTTTGAGTTTCGAGCGTAAAACATTGAGTTTCGAGCTTAAAACACTGAGTTTAGACGTTAAAATATCTAGAAGTTAAAACATCGAGTTTAGGCGTTAAAACACCGAGTTAAGGTTAGTAACTAAAACATCGAGTTTATGTCTTAAAACATCGAGTTTATGTCTTAAAACACTGAGTTTTTGCCTTGAATTTTTTAAAAACAAGACTTTTTATAAGTTTGGGGGAAACAGAGTTCCCCCAAAATTTTCTGTTAATTATATTGTATATTTTTTATTATGGATCTAAAATTCAGGCCACTGTCCCCAATAATATGTCGAACACATTGAAGACGAAGTTTACAGCAGGTCAAGTGAAAAAAATTTATAATTTTGGAGTTGAACAAAATGTCACTACTATTTACCAAAAAGCAAATGTAAATCATGAATGGAAGCTATTCATAGGTTTAGCCACCAAAGTATCTGAAGTCGAGACATCTGTCCAAATTTCTGATAATGGTTTTGAGTTAACACCCTTTAACCTTTTTTTGAATGATTCCGAAAATACTATCAAATCGGATTTTGTATTGGGTGAGTATTATACCTCACACAACTTTTTAGCTTCTAAAAAAATAAGGATATTCACTAACATGATATTGTTGTTCTTCGGTGATAGATGTAATCGGTGAGGTTGCATTACCTTTAAATAATTTTGATAACGTATCTGCAGCCAAGGCTAAGAAGTTGGACGTTAAACTGATTGATAATAGATATGTTATATAAAGAGCATGTAAATGAGTAATGAAGCAAAACAAATTATAAATATTTTATTAAATTTATGTATTTCCTTCTAATATTGTGACAGCGGATTCGAACTATGTGCTATTTTATGGGAGTCTTATGAAGAATAATTAAAAAATACTCCCCCCGTCCCTAAAAGATTGTCCTGTTGTACATTTTGCAATTATTAAGGAAGAGCTTCACCTTCTTGTACCTTAGTAGATTTGCACTAACATTCATGCCTAAGTTTAGAAATGGGACATACTTTTTTGAACAAGTCAAAATGGCAAATGGGACAATCTTTCATGGACGGAGGGAGTACATATTAACAATAAGTTGAAAATACAGAATAACCGGTTATATTGTTTTTGCAGTTCGTAATGTTGTCGAGATTTCAAGGTAAATATGATTAAATATTTATTCTAAATTTAATATTTTATATATATTTTTTTTAAAGAAGTATTATTACTTAATGTGTGACATTAACAATCATTATACAGAAAAGGTCCGTGTTTGTACCATGAAGCACGCGTCAAAGATTCTTATCGATTCATCTATTCATGAAGTAACAGAGTTTCTAAACAAGTTGGTACCTTAAACTTTAATGATAATCTATGCATTTATTAAATAATGTTATTTATTTATTTGTGTGAAGTTCATTGTAACGACCCTAACCCTAGGCACCTATTTTAGTATCATATTATATACCTTTTATATTAATTGTTGACTTTATGTGCTTTTAATATTATTGTTAATATTATGTGTTCATTTTATATCCTTGGTTTCTTATATTAGGATGAGATGATTGGAAAATTAAATAAAGCATCTTGGGGGAAGTATAAATAGAAATTAATAAAATAAATAAGATGTGGGTAGTTAGGCTTTGTGTAGGGGAAAGCCTTTAATTATTGTGGCTTGGGGGGGGGGGGGCATTTCTTCTCCTTATTTTTCTCACCTCCCTTTTCTTTAGTCAAAACACCTTACTTTTCCCCATACCTTCCCCATCTTTTCCCCATACTTCTCCCATCTCTTCCATCATCTTCCCTATTTCATCCTCCTCCCTCATTCTCCTTCCATAATTTCCATGGAAGCTTCATCTTGAAGAACTTCTCCTTCCAAGTTCCTAGGGCAATCAATTCTTCTCCATTTGACAATTCGATCGTACTTTCGTGTTCGGGGCAACTAGGGGAGTTTATCAAGCTAAGAAGACCCTCATTCCATCCTAAAATTCTAAAGTAAGTTATTATGACTTCTTTCTAAATATTGCACATTTTATGTGTTAATGAATGTTTTGTGAAAAGAAAAAGTATGTTGTATTTTTAAATAAGGTTATTTGAGTAAAAATGATTATTCAAGATTGAATTGATTTTAGCTGTGAGATGGGGGTTTAAGTTGAAGGAATGAGGGTATAATGAGTGTAAGATGTTAATGACCTTAATGGAGTTAGTGTATGTGATTATATACATCTTACTTTGATTTGGGAAAGATTATGGGTTTATTTCATTTGGATAGAAAGAAGTAGAAAAAGGACTTGGTATACTTTTAATGTTGTGAGTTACTATGATCTTCCCTCCTATTTAATGTTCATGAATTATTTGGTGTTGTTATTGTTATTATAATGGTTATTGGAGGCTTAGGAAACCTTCTTTGAGTGGATGAATGGGTTAGTGAAATAAGTATAATGTTGTTGTCCATGGAAAATAGTAAAGATTAAGGGAGTAAGATTTAAATTGAATAAAGAATGTTAAGATGGAATTGTGATAAGGAAATGTGAGGATTTACTAAGTAAGTGAAAGTGTGTTGGGTCATCTTAGTTGTTTGGAAAAGGTATGAAAGAATTAGGAGTAAATGGTTATTGTTGGTTATGAATTGTTGGTTTAAGTGTTTGGTTCAGCTGCAGATTCCAGATTTTTCCTCTTGGGCGGTCGCCCATGTGGGGCTGAGCGGCCGCCCATCCATCCAGTCAATTGGCCTCCAGATTTCCCCTCTTGGGCGGTCGCCCATGTGCCTTGGGCGATCGCCCATCCCTTCAGAAAATGTAATCTCCTTGAACCTTGCTTGGGCGGTCGCCCATGGTGGCTTGGGCGGTCGCCCATGTCACCAGAATTTCACCAGTTTCCTTTCTTGCTGAATTTTAACCACAACCACTAAGTATGATTCCTAACCCTTTCAAAGTAGTGAAACCTAATCTACTTCGGATATGAATTAATCCTTTTTAACCTAAGTTAAAGTAGAATACCTTGGCTAGGCCATGATGTCTGATTTGGTCAAAAATGGATTTGTGGGAGTAGTTAAATATTGTTCGGAAAATGGTGGATAAGCTTGATTCGTAACTTCACCAAAGTGGTTCAAACTTGGGAAGTAGGTCTTGCACTTTTATTAATATTATTCAAGGTTGAGTAATGACTTCGTAAGAATGGTTTATGGTTTAGGGTGGCCTTACTTGCTCCCATACCTTGGTGATTAGTTGAACAGGGTAGAGACTATAATCACACTATTGTGTTGGTTAGGAATGTATATGTGTTACATCAATATATTGTATCCCAATTGTGGATTATTTGGTATATGGTTGTATTGTATCCCAGTTGTGGATTATCTGGCATGTTGATTATATTGTATCCCAGTTGTGGATTATCTGGCATGTTGATTATATTGTATCCCGGTGTGGATTATGTGGTTATATGGATACCTTACTTGAAGTTATATTCGTTAATGGTATTATGTATAGTGTATGGATGTTACACTACAGTATTGATTTGACATGAGTATATTTTACCATGTTGTTATATTATTATCCCCTTTATGGATTTTATTTCAAGTATCTATTATGTGCTTGAACGTGTTGATACTCGGGGGTATAATGAAATTCAATCAATTATGGATTTGTTCTATAAGTGATTGAAGGTTCATCATACCTGGGACCGTCCCCTCTGTGGCCACAGAGTGGGTGTGCTAGCGACTGTATTGAGCCAGAAGCCTTACAGACCGCTGCGATTTGGTGATTAGGTGGAATGCTCTGTATGAAGCCAAAAGCTTTACAGTAGCGCTGATATTATATGATACTCTGAAAAAGGGTCATATAAGTATCATATTTTCTTATATGGATCTCTGGGGTATGAGACCTATAAGCGGTGAAGGTGCATGGGGGCAATTCACCAAAGAGCGGAGTTTTACTCCCATGTTGTACGACTTATTGTTCAGACGGTAAAGGTAAAATGAGGTAACGTAAGGTGTTTACCGCTTTCATAATGTGTTATGTGTTACCATGCTATGTGTTGCATATTGTTTGGCATCTTGCTACATTCATAATAGCTTATTGAGATTTATTCTCACCCCTTCCCTTTTACTGTTTTAGATCGTCCTGAGACAGGTGACTGAGCCAGTGAGGCCGGGGAAAGAGTCGGACTCTTGCTTTTGGGACTTGTCAGGATAGGTATATGAGGGGGTTGTCGGGAGTCCTATTTAAGTATTACACTTTTATAAGTTGTATGAAAAACTCTTTTGTTAAACAATGTTAATTAGGATTTTCAATGTAATTGGTCAAGTATGGTTATTGAAGTATTTGTTTAAATTCCTTCGAGTGGAGATATTATCAACTGATTTTATTTTGGAGATTTGAGAATTGGTTTTCTTTTAAATATGAAATAAAAGAAGTTTTTTAAAATTTAAGATGGGTTTTCTTAGTTTGAGCTCCTCAAGCTCGGGACACGCGTTAGGCCCTGGGTTTGGGTGCTCACATTCATTTTCTTCTCATTATCAATATTTTATTTGTTTGTGTGTAGTAATTGAGTTTTTTTATCGCTATTTTATAATAGGCGTGACAGTGGATTAACATCTAATAGTCGTACCTTGACTACTATCACCGATGATAGCAAGGTTATCAATAGTGACGAGTGGTCAAAATTTGGAGAAGTCAAGACAATCGCTGATTTGTTAAAATGTAGAGAGGTATGCCATAAATATTGAAGAAACTTGTGTCGATTACACTTATGTATATACTCTTCATCTATATAATCATGACATTACAGGTTGGCATCTATACCACATTAGCTACCATATATGAGGTGGATTCATATGCTAGGTGGTATTATGACTCATGCAGCAATTCAAGGTGTAATAAAGGAATTGATAAGAACACAAAGAGTTGTCCAAAATGCAGTACCCCTTATGACGACACCGTTCCGAGGTTTAATAAAGAAACTTGTGTCAGTTACAACTATGTATATACTCTTCATTCGTATTATTTATTTATAATTTCTTTTCTTTTAAGTTCAAAATTAAGATTGTTGTCGTGGATACGAATGATACAAATGCACTCGAAGCTTATTTTGTGCTATTTGATGGTATCGCTTCTTCCTTGCTTAAGATGTCTGTTGCTGAAGTTTCAGAGGTACTCTCTGCTGAAACGCTCTTCATGGTTTATAAGTAAAAAACTTATAGTTCCTATTCTCCGCTTTTGAATGTTATAAGCGTTTGAAGTTTGATAAGCGCTTCTAACACTAAACAAGTTGAATATGCAACTGATAGATGATCAGTACTAAAACAGAGAATGAGTATCTAAATAATAATAATTCCCCTAAATAACAATAGGGGTGAGCATAAAATCACAGTTTAATAATTAACTTTTTATTTTTTAATAAATTACTATTATTATGTCCCGTCAAGTATCGACGGGTTACTAACTAGTAAAGTTAACGGAAAAGATTTTTCAGTAAGTAAATGAAATAGACTTGTTTAGTTGTTTACTAAGGAAAATGACTTTCAGATTTCTTATACTCAAAACATTTTTCAGAAAATGTTTATTAACACCATCACCCCCCAAACCCCATCACCACCCACCCACACCTCCCAACCCCCACCGCTACCACCCCCACCTTCCTCACTCACCCCCCGTCAATTATTTTTTTTGCTCATACTAATTATTTTATCAACTCTCCTGTTGCCCCTCCACACCCCCCGAGTCAAATTTATTTTTGCTTATATTAATTTTTTATATTAATTTTTTATCAACTCTCTTGCTTCCCCTCCAACCCCTACCTACTCACCCCCACCCTCCACTACCCCCGGGTTAGAAAGCGTTCCTTCAAGTCTCCTCATAGACCGCCTTTTGTCCAACAAAGCTAGGGCGAATCGACTTAGATAAAGAAATTATGACTAGTTATACTCGAACTTCTAGCACAGCCTACGATGTCGTCCTCCTCATTATAGTCCTCCTAGAAATCGAGCATGCCACTTGGCCAGGGTCTTCGCCCGCATTGACTTTTGAAGGGGACTCAATAGCCGGTTCGAAGTTCATGCCCGATGCCCGATAGCTGTCATTTTTTTTTGCTCATATTAATTTTGTTGTCAACTCTTTTACTGCCCTCCAACCCCTACCTACCCACCCTCACCCTTCACTCCCGTAAAAAACAAAAAAAAAATTACTCATATTAAAATTATATTTTGACAACTATCCTGCCACATCTCCACCTCAAACCACCCACCACCCTACCCTACCCTTTAACCTTCCCCACGCCACCCCTTCCCCCCTCCCCATCAATTTTTTAACTCATATTAAAATTATTTTTTAACAACTCCCCTAAACGCCCCTCCTACGTTCCCACCCTCCCATCAATTTTTTTTACTTATATTAAGATTATTTTTTAACAAATTCTCCAATCATCCCCACCCACACACCCTATACTACCCACCCCATCCCCCTACCTTCACCCTACTTATCCACCCCATTTTCACTACTCTATTATATCATAATCATAACCCATACCTCACTCTCTCCCCACCACCTACCCTACCCCTATCCTCCATTCACCTACCCTACCTATTTCATTTTGTGTTTTAATCAGAAAATATTTTTATTAAATTTATCAAACACATAAAAATGTTTTCTGAAAAATATCTTGCTTAGATTTATCAAACAACAGAATGTTATTTTTCGAAAAATATTTTCATTTTTCAAAAAACATATTACAAAAAATATTTTTTCACAAACAAATGGAGCCTAATAATATAGGACTTTCCAATCATAAAAAAATAATTGTTTTTTTTTTTTTTTGCAAAACCAACTCGTAATATATACCAAATTAATTTTAATAAAAAAGCGGGTGACATGGTAAAAGAGATCCAGCTGTCGCTCTACAATTGGGTGAGCTTTACTCTTCAATCCTTCTTTGCGTCTTCCAAGTCCCCCAAACCCAGTTTCAACTTTCGTCCCTCTTCATTTCTAAACCCCTCTCTGAACCCTAATTCCTCTTTCCCTCTCAAGCTCTCTATGATGGCGCTCTCCAAACCGACCTTCTTCAGCCACCTCAAACACCTAACCCAACCCCACCACCACTGCCAACCACCGTCTTTCATCTACCTCCGCCTTCTCTCCTTCGCCACTCCCGAAGAAGCAGCCGCCGAACGCCGCCGCCGCAAGCGTATTCTTCGCATGGAACCTCCTCTTAACTCCCTCCGATCCTCCCAACCCCGTACACCACCCTCTTCCGCCCAATCCACAAACCCTAACGCCCCCAAACTCCCCGAACACGCCTCCGTCTTAACCGGCAACCGCCTCAATCTCCATAACCGTATTCTGAAGCTCATCAGAGAGAACGATCTTGAGGAAGCCGCTCTTTTAACCCGCCATTCCATCTACTCCAATTGCAAGCCTGCTATCTTCACCTGCAATGCTGTCATGGCTGCTTGCCTCCGGCAATCTCGCTACTCCGACCTCCTCTCTTTGCATCGCTTCATCACACAAGCCGGCGTTGGCGCTAATATTGTCACTCACAATCTTCTCATCAACGCTTACATGGATTGCCGCAAGACTGATACTGCCTTGGAGCACTACAAGGTTTTAATTAACGATGCCCCCTTTAATCCTTCCCCAACTACTTACCGGATAGTTATCAAGGGCCTTGTAGACAATAACAAGTTGGACAAGGCCTTGGAGATTAAGGATGAAATGCTGTGCAAGGGTTTTGCTGCTGACCCTATTGTTTATGGCTACATCATGTCTGGTCTAGCGAAGAACTTGAATGCTGATGGAGTTTTTGAGCTTTATGAGGAGCTGAAGGAGAAATTAGGAGGCTTTGTGACTGATGGGGTTGTGTATGGGAGTGTTATGAAAGGGTATTTCTTAAGGGGAATGGAGAAGGAGGCTATGGAGTGTTATGAGAAGGCTGTAGGTGAGAATTCAGAGATTAAAATGAGTGCTGTTGCATATAATTATGTGTTGGATGCATTGAGCAAGAATGGCAAGTTTGATGAGGCATTGAAGCTGTTTGATAGAATGCTGGCTGAGCATAACCCGCCTAAGAGGCTATCTGTGAATCTAGGGAGCTTTAACGTGATGGTGGATGGGTATTGCGCAGAAAGAAGGTTCACAGATGCCATTGAAGTGTTCAAAAGCATGGGAGAAAAGAGGTGTACTCCAGATACTCTTTCCTATAATAATTTGATTGAGCAGCTGTGTAATAATAATATGTTGGCTGAAGGAGAGGAGCTTTACAACGGAATGAAGGAGATGGGGGTAAACCCTGATGAATTTACGTTTGTTATGCTGATGGATACTTGCTTTAAAGAGGACAGGCCTGATGATGCAGCTGCATATTACAAGACAATGGTTGAATCTAAGTTGAGGCCTAATTTGGGAGTCTACGATAAATTGGTTGATGGATTGGTTAAAGTTGGCAAAGTGGACGACGCAAAATCGTTTTTTGACATGATGGTGGGGAAGTTGAGAATGAATGACGAAAGCTATAAGTTTATTATGAATGCGTTATTTGATATTGGCAAGCACGACGAGGTGCTTACGATTATTGGTAAAATGTTGAGGGAAGATCCTTTGGACTTCAGTGCTGAGTTGCAAGAGTTTGTGAGAGAGGAGATGAGGAAGGTAGATAGAGAGGAGGATGTCGTGAAGCTTATGGAAGATGTTGAGAGGGAAAAGGCTGAAGCTGCAGCCAGAGAAGCTGAAGCAGCGGAGAAAGCTAAAGAAAGTGCTAGAGCTGCTGTTTCGTCTTTGCTACCATCGAAGTTGTTTGGGAATAAGGAAGCAGAGAATGAGTCTCCTGCTTCTACTGATAATGGTGTTTTGGCAGCTAGCCCTGTGAATGAGGAAGTGCAGGCAGGGAAGGAAGGAAATGTTGTGGAAAACCCTACTGAGATAGATTCTGCTGGCGGGAGTGTGACTGAAGCAATTGAAGGAGTGGATTTTGTTGATGCAAAAGCTAAAAATGATAGTACCGGTGAGCAGGTAGGCATTTAGTTATATGTCCGAATATGATCTTTTGAGCCACATCTCCTTGAAGATGTCATTTTAAGGCATGAACATGAAGAGTTGCTTCTCTTGCCAAGTTTTTGTAATTAGACTAATTAGCTGCTTCTCTATCCAATGGAATACGTCCATTCTTTATTTAGAGAAATAAGCTATTTTTCTCACTGTGAAATGGATCATATGCAAATTTGAGTTGTGAAATATATGGAGTTACATGATGATAGACAGACAGGGTGAAGATGAGTTATAAACTGGTGAAGAAAGCGTGTATATGGTTAATATAACAACTTAACTGAAAACTGGATTTCAACAGTATCCATTTCAAACACATCAGGAAAGTTGTGGAGGTTACAAGAATACACACACACACACACTGAAACTGCAGTAACAAACAAATAATTCATCATATAATAACTACTATGTCAGCTACACAAATTAGGTATGCAAACCCCACCATCTGGATTCTGTTGTTCTTTCCATATTCTTCCTGTAACCCTAAGTTTCAGTTCCTTCCTGTCCCCACCCGAGAAGAAGAGAGCCATGTTTCTTTGAATTATGAGCCCATCGTGACTATCCCTTACCTTCCTATGGCTATCTCTGATGCTCCTTGGGGTCCCTTCCCAAATAAGCTTCCTTCCGTTTGCTCCCACCTCTAAACTGTAGCTGTAGTTACGAGCATCTACCTCATCACCCATGAACCGGAGGAAAGCCATGTATACTGGCGCCATACCAAGCTGGAATGCTTCAAAGTGAAGGCAGAAATATTGCCCAAAACAATGGAAGACCTGGTAACACAATCAACAATTCTCACAATTGTTAAATCTACATATGACACACACACACATGGTATGAAACTATTCTATATTCCACAAGGGTTTTAAACATTAAGAAGACACATTCACAGATATCCGTGACCGCAACCGGAGCTGGGCTTATGCAGTGGGATTGCATCAAAGTCTGACTTGTATAGTGCATGAATTACATTTTATTAAAACAAAGTTACAATGAGATACATTTTATTTTATAGAAGTATGAGTTGCATCTTCTTTTTTCTCCGACGAATGGTCAGAACTTTTGACCCTCTATAAACCTTTATCATAATATGAGTTGCTACATTTTTTTTTTATGTAGAAACATGAGTAGTTACATCTTGTAATCATACGAGTTAACATTTTATCATGAGATAACATTTATAATAACATGAGTTACATCTTATAGGTATGTGTTATATTATATAGTCAGGTATGTCGGACTGCTATACAATCCAATTACACATACCCTAAAATTTGCCCCCACCCACCCACCAAAGCATATTCTTGAAAGTAAAAAAAAAAAAATACATATCAAATGTATTGGTATACAAGTCGAGCATAAATCAATTAGAGCTAGGAAAAAGTGGACTCACCGTGAGCATCCATGTAGCATTTTCAACTTCACGGGGGTTAGACTTCACATAGCGATGATTAAATGTACATCCCGTGTGCATGTCCACTTTGTGGTCATCTCTGAGATGGGTCACTAAACAAGGTATGTCCCCAGTAACTGAACACTCTGAACCAGCATATGGACAACTGTACGGTCTGAAGTTGCACATTGCTTCATGCTTGAGTTTGCTGTAATAGGGGAATATCTCGGGACACCCCAATGAGAAATACCTGCATGGCAGTTCGAGTGACTCTGCCACTTTCTCCAAGGCTAAGCACCTAATATCCCCAAGCTCTTGTCTGCAAGTAGGACACCGATTGTGCACCCGGGTTTTACAGGTGGAGCAGAGTGTATGCCCATTGTGACACTGCAGAGAAGTTTAATTTTGAGAAATGGTTCATTTACCAAAGATTACAAACACTAACATAGAATTAAAATCTAAAGTGAGGAGAAATAACATTTACGCATTGCTAATTATGTTCATCCCAAGATACTAACCATTATCTGCAAGCAAAATACGATGCAGTTCTTCAGGAAAGATAGATTAATAATAACTTAATAATACGTGCTTGTACAACTTTACAGGGTTTCCGTTTCTTTCCAACACATCCCTGTTTCCAAGAGTTTGAACATTGCACCAATCTTTAGTAACAGACTTCGAACTAGATACTCAGCTGAGATTGTTTGCAAAGCCTTGTGACTTTCATGTCTTCTCTTGAATTTACACAAACCGCATTCTTAGTTTTGTGAAGCATATTCATCGGAAATTTGGTGTTCATGTTTTTTTAGGTGTATTCATCTAAGAATCACACGGCTAAGCATGACAGATTTCCAATTTATTACGAGCACACATTTCATAATTGATAAAAGTTAATCGATCCTATCAATGACATCGATGAATTTCCTCAATTAACAACAAAAGTATTCCTGGTCTCAAAGCATAGCAAGTTCCAAATCAAATTATACTAATATTTTTCATCATGCCGATTTCCGCAATTTTCCTCAACCCTACCATTAATCAAATTAAAGAATCCCAAATCCTTTTATATCATTCCAACACAATTGAAAATCATTTTATAATCATGCCATCATAACCTAAACAAAAGCAAAACCAGATATCAATTAAAACCAGAAAAGGATATTAAAGAGGAAGAGAGTAGTAGACCTGATGAATAGGTGGGTACATAGAATTGGTGCAGACTGGGCACTCCAACAATTCATGAACACTTGTTGCAGGTGTAATTCCAGGGATAACTCCTATATTATTACCATTGTTGAGGGGCTTTGATGAAAATTGGTGAAGATTATGGGGATGGTGAATCTCTTCATCTTCCATTCCATCCATAGAAGACACACACTCAATGTTATCCAAATCCATCAAACTTCCTCCCCAAATCCCCAATTCTAAGAACCCTATTCTTGATTGCCAGAAAACAAAAAATTGGACTTTCAACAAATTCCCACCAGCAAAACTGGGTTTTCTTCAAACACCCAATTCCGAGAACTTGAATCTCGATCCTCACTGTAAGTGAGATTGCTACAAATTTCTTCAAGAACTCGAATTATGATTCGGGTTCTTCAGTATCGACTTTTTCGGTTATTTCCTTTCCAACTTCTTTCGATTTTTCCTCTGAAAAGAAAAAAGAGCCAAGAAAATCTAATCAACCGAGAATGCAAACAACAAACAGGGGTGTCGACAAGATCGATTCTGTGGAGAAGCAAACGAACCCTTCTGATTTTCCTGAAAAAGATGGTTCTTTTCTTCTATATTTGCCACCACTTTCTCTCACTAACTTTCTCTCTCTAGGGTATCAGATGAATAAGGATCTCCGTTCAAAAAACTAAAACTTAAATAAATGGAGCAGTTGATTGAAACGACGGTTCACAGTTAGCCTATCATTTCGATTATTACTACAGTTTTATTTATTTTTATTTATAAAAAAAATGAAAAATGATTTTTTTTAAAAAAAAATTATAAAAAATAAAACAAATGATTGCCAATTGGCTGTAATGCCTCCCCACCACTTTTCCCTTTTTTGCTAGCAACAGTGCAGCACAAGCATAGACTCTAAACCGCCCTACCAAATGCTTTATTTTTAAAATAAAAAGTTTAAAAAATAAATATATAATATTTCCCCAATAAAATGAAACGTTTACAAAAAATAAATAAATACTCCCTCCGTCCCACGTGAATACAAACTTATTTCCTTTTTGGTCCGTCCCACGTGAATACAAACTGCCCAAAATAAAAATAAATTTATTATTTTATATTCACCCTACCCCACCCACTCATTCTCTCTCTTCATTTCCTACCACACAATTTATTCAACCAACTCCACTCATTCTCTCTCTTCATTTTCTACCACACATTTTCATTATCTTAATAATATTTCTTAATAAATAATTATGCCCGGAAAAATGGTTTGTAATGACGTGGGACGGAGGGAGTATACCTTATAATTATAATTTGCAAATTTAAGTTTTTTATAATTATTTTTGGAATGAAGAAAATACTAATTATTATTACCACCATATCTCTAATTTTTCATCCTTCTCTCGTAACAAAATTCTGAATTCAATTTTACAAGAAATTAAGAAAATTTAAATGTTGTAAGTATGAAATGTAAAATATTAGAAAGAAAGCTGGTAGCGAATATTAAGTACATTGCTATTGTAAGTGTATCAAGTGAGTTTCATTGTCCATTTTAATTAATAAAACAACTAAAAACTTTAGCAAAAAAGAAAGTAAAAAGCTTAATCGGAAACGGAGGTAGTATCTTATTTTATCATGTAACGAATTACGAATTATTTCACAATGAATTGGATGCCACGTTACGTGGATTTAGGGATGTGTGTCAAACGTTTTCTCGTTCATCGTTATTCTTTAATAAACCGAATCCTCAGAGAAAAATCTTATCTTTGAAGGATTTCTTGAATGTTTGTTTTAGATAGTGTTCAAGTTTGCTTGGAGCGGAATCCAATGTTTCGCAATTTAGATAGTAAAATTCATTTGTAAGTTTGGAGATGGAACTATCATTGATATTTAGGGTGAACCTCCGATATTTGTGGAGTGCCATCTTTTTTATAGTTATGAATGAAATTGAATTAATCATTTTGCTAAAAAAAAATCTACATAACGCTTCATTCATGTTTAAATGACGATATTATAATATATTTTCATTGAATTGCATTGACTTGTGATATAATCTTAACATTTAAATTGAGAAAATAGGGAAATTCAAAGTTAGATTTTCCTTAATATTGTAATAATGAAAAGATTTAAGTAACGTTTTTCAGATAATGTAAAGTATTAAAAAAATTATGATTGATATTGGTATCATAATTTTAGCATTCATGATAGTAATATAGATAGTTGATTTAGAGTTAAATATGAAGTTCGTCAGTGAGGTATTTTTTTTTTTTTACGATTTCGTCCTAAATCTAAGTATTTAATTTACCATGTTATCATTCCGTCTTATTTCCGTCCAAACTGCTGTTAAATCTGCCTATTGGCATGCTGACGTAATAAAAATGCTGAGTTGACGCTAGATATGATCAAGATTTGATGATGTGAAAATATAAGGGGGTTAAAGTGTACAATATTTAACTAGATACCACAAAAAAAAAAAATCAAAACATAAAGAAGTTTAAAATTAAAATATTTTTAATTAATATGTCACCTTTTAATAGTTTAACAATTTTGTTCAAAAACAATATATTTATTTTTCAAATAAATAATTTAACCTTAAATCTGAATCCATAATTTATTCATTTTATTAATGTTTAAAAATAATACGAAGTATATCTTGTCCAAATAAAATAATAATTAAATCTATTTCTTAATTCTAAAAATATCATGCCCAAAATTTTTGTATTTCTTAATTATTAAATCTAATTTGGGTTCAAAAAAATAATTTAATTTAATTTTTTCTTTAACTGTTCAATATCACCGCCCCACATCTAGCCATTAACCCACCAGGGCAACCACCATCATCAATCGCCTCTAAATAACAAATCACAGCCACCCCAACCATCACCGCTCACTGCTACCACCATTCCAGCCTTACAAAATCACTATCAATCTTTATTCCACCTTATCAAAATTACAACAAAAACCAAATTCACACACACACACAAAAAAAATAAAATGCAACAACCTTTTACACACACACACACACGCTAGATAACTAAGAAAAATGAGAAGGGCATTTTCCAGCGCAAGAAAGAAAGATCAAATCCATATGTGCAAACTATTTGAAAATTCGAATTGCAATTGCTTTAAGTGGAATTGAAGAACCTCTCTGGCAGAAACTCCTCTAGCATATTCCACGAATGTATCTTGTCTCTCCTAATACACCAAGCATTTATGAAAACCAGTGTTCCGGAGATGGGAGGTGGAGGAGGGGAGGGGGAAGGGCGGCGATGGCAATAAGTTGTGGTAGTGAAGGCCAGTGGTTTATGATGTCTTAATAATGAAGGGGGAAGACAAAGAGGCTAGGGAGTGGGAGAAAGCGACTGCAATGGGGGATGGAGAGAGAAATGATGAGAAATAACTGTTAGGGTCTTTAGTTTAATAATTTTCATTTGTAGCCCCTTTTATAACCACATCAGCAAATCTTGATCAAGGCTATTGCCAACTCAGCATTTTCATAACGTTAGCATGCCATATAGGCATATTTAACAGCAGTTTGGACGAAAATGAGACGAAAGAATAACATGATAAATTAAGTACTTAGGTTAAGGACGAAATCGTAAAAAGAAATAACTCAGTGACGAATAGGTAAAAAGGTTAATAGCTTCGTGACAAACTTGATAATTAACACGTTGATTTAGTAGTAAAAGTATGAAAGGCAAAAATCAAATTCAAGATTATTTTTTTAACCGTCCATATATTTTTATATTTGATAATAACAATAATCTTACAATACGGCAATTTAACTATAAAATGTAAAATAAATACTCAAACCACTAGCTAGGATAAGGTGCAAAATAGACGTGACCGGTTCGGTTAACCGACATTTCACGGTTACCGAATCGGTGGTTCCAACCTTCAAATTTCACAACCGAAATCAAACCGGTTAACCGCCTTAGCTTGTTATGGTTTTACGGTTTACCGGTTAACCGTTTTTAATTTTTTTTTTTTCAAATTAGGTTTTTAAAAGAAAATTTTAGCATAATTAAAAACAGTTACGAAAAAAGTTAATTTTCTAACATTTTTTAATAAAAATTAACTTTTTAATAGTTTTTTGAAAAAACAGTTAACTTTTAAACAGTTTCTGTTAAGTTTTATACACTTTTTTTTCAATTTTTTTTTTTGGATAAAGAAGACTATTTTAGACTTTTGTTTACTATATACATTTTTTGTAAAAAGTTATATAAAAAAAGTTATGAATTTTGAAAGAAATAAAACTTAAATTTTTTTTTCTCTTTTTTTTTTCAAATTAGGTTTTTAAAAGAAATTTTTAACAGAATTAAAAGCAGTTACAAAAAAAGTTAATTTTCTAACAGTTTTTGAATAAAAAAGTTAACTTTTAACAGTTTTTTGAAAAAACTGTTAACTTTTTAACAGTTTCTGTTAAGTTTTATACTGTTTTTTAACCTTTTTTTTTCAATTTTTTTTTGGATAAAGTAGACTATTTTAGACTTTTGTTTACTACATACATTTTTTGCAAAAAGTTATATAAAAAAGTTATGAAATTTGAAAGAAACAAAACTTTAACATTTTTTAAAGAAACGAAAGTATATAAAAGAAAAAAGGGACGGTACCCTTAAATTTTATTAATTAAAATTAAATACAAAGAGGGGGACAATCAACCTTACCCTTTTATAAATAAGGGGGGACATTTTGGAGCCTTTACCTCAACTTAACTATTACAATTAAATAAAAATAAACCTAATCTAAAGTCTAAACTAATCTAAAATATCATTCATTCATCACTACTTTTCGTGAAGTCTTCGACATCGTATTGATATTTTGAATCCGATAATAAAAGATCCTCTTCATAAGGCAAGTCTTGTTGTCTTTTTTTCGCTCTAACCCAATTGCCAAGTAAGAGTTGATGTTTCAAGTTTTCACTAGTTAGTTGGGAACGTCTTTCATCCAAAACATTTTCTCCAACGCTAAATGCCGATTCAACCGCCAACGTTGAAGCGGGAGAGGCTAAGACTTCTTTCGCAACTATTGAAAAAATAGGATAAATTTCTTTCCTTCTTGACCACCATTGTAAAACATCAAATTCATTTGAATTTGGGTCTTGATTTAATTCAAAGTTGATAGTGAAGTATGTTTCTAACTCCACGGGAATGTTTGATGATAATGAAGATGAACCTCGAGAAGGACCACGTTTTTTACTATACAAATTTGCAAAAAAAACTATATGGATCCCCACTAGTAAAACTTTGTTGAGAAGTAAAGGAAGCATCTTCATGTTATTGGCTTTGAGAAGTGTTTCCATATAAGCCATTATAATCATTAAAAAGGTTAATCAAATCATTTTTTATATTTTGAATAATAATTGACAGAAGTTCATTATCACCGTCACCATCAGGATATAACTTCATATAATAATAATCTACAATGCACTCTAAATCATCTAATTTAACTCGGTGATCTAATAATTCTGCAACCAAAAAGAGAGACGAAATAGTGTCAAAATATTTAAGCCACTTTTGTCTCATGAAAACAATGCATTCTTTTAAAATAGGGCATTGTCTTAAATTGTCAAAACAAGTAACAATTGCAACACAATGCTCAAGCACCAAAACGGAAGTTGGATAATAAACTCCCGAAAAAGCCAAAGTAGCGGTATTGAAAATCTTTAACAATTTACATAAATTAGTGCATGCATTCCATTGAAAAGCGAGTAGAGGTTCATTATAGCCAATTGACATAAAAAAATTGCATTAGGAGATTTTTATAAGCAAAACCATCGGTTAACATTTTGTGGTGGAATTCCACCTAGTTGGAACATCGTAAGTAAAATATTTGTCCGCCACACCTTTACTTCTTAAAAATATTATCCATTTTTTTTGTATTAGAATTTTTTTTAGAAATAAATTGAATACATTGTCTAATTAGCTTAACATAAACCTCTAATGCATCCAAACCATCTCTAACACGGGGACGGTTATTTGCAAGGCACACTATTTGCAAGGCACGGAAAATGGACAAAATTGCCCTCCCGTACGCGAACGTTTCGTGTAATTTTACACGACGTTGTCAAATACGTTTCGTATATAAATATACGAAATGTATTGAGTTATTTCGTGTATATTCACACGAAATATTAACAAATATTTCGTGTATTTTCATACGAAACATATCTCGATACCAATAATTCATACTTCCAAACATAAAAGCTGGAAAAATTCAAAGACCAATACAAATTTTCTTGAAAAAAATCATAAAAAATGGTATACTTTGCCATATTTCACATCACAAATCCAAACTTCCAAACAGTTTTTAATGATTCATACATACAAATAAAAAAGGCTCAATAAGTCAAATGATACACTCATACTATGGCCTATTTCTTGAAACTCTTTCTTCGTTCGACGCAACCGAGAGTCGGTTGAATGTCTCTATCCGAGCTCGTATGGCATGACTCAAGTTACTTGCGCTTGCATCACGATGAGCCTCCCAATATAATCGCCGGCGATGGCATTGGGAATCATTATCTAACATGTGCGCAATATAAAATGGTTTCCAATGTGTCCAAGCACAAGTGTGTGTGGGTGGTCCTACTCCTTGTGGTACGCCACCGGAAGGCATGTGAAGCCACCGGTTAGCGTGTACGAGATGAACACCACATTATACCTTGTGGAAATGATGTGCCCTAGCTCGGGAGGGTCATATAATAATACTCGGGAGCCGGGGAGGAATAGTAAGCAATGCGATCGTAGAGCTCGTCCATACTAGTCCAAGATATAACTCTCGATAAAGCTCGCGTCGACTATGCACTCAAGGCAACAATCCGTGCGGACTTGAGGCCACATGTCCTCATCTCCGTATATCTCGCAGCCTACGGCTCTATAGCCACAATGTCCATCACCCCTCACATCCGTGATGCCTTCAATAAATGGGACCATGAAAGGCATAAATGACATAGTATACCCGTAAGTATGTAGACTAGTGACTTGTCCATTTCCCTTTCCACGACCCCGACCCCGACTCCGACCCCGTCCCCGTCCTCGTCCCTCGACCTCGTCCTCTCCCACGAGTTGAAGAAGCTAGTGGTGGAAGAGACGTAGGAGTAGTAGGGCTAGATGGTGTAGTGTTTGAACCTACTTTCAGATTGGGCGTGGACTTCAAAGAGTTTGAGTCCCACGACATCATACCCGATTGGGTTGATGCAATGAATGTAGATCTAGACCCGCCACGTGGAGGGTGGTGTAGTGGGGACTCCAAAATATCTGTCTCGTATGCTCCCAATCTGAAAGTATTCTCGAACCGGCGGTCCGGGTTTATTTGCCTTTGAAATATGAGGTGGCTCGAAGCATCTCTCGGTTTGTGGATGTAGCTCTTCATTTATCGTTTGGAATAACTTTCTCTTATTCGGTTCAGTGCGTTATGTACTGCTCCACACAGCCTACAAAAGAATTTTCATTGATCGAAGACCTAGTTGGACAGCACTGCTCAATGTCCAACTTCTTCCAAAAAGCATGAATCGAAGACAACCCAATCCGTCCCCGTAGCTCGTATGCGTGCAATCTCGTGATCGCATGGAAGTCCATGTGTTCGCCTAACATAACACCCACATTCCGAGGGATCCATGACATTATCCCCACTACGAGACCGCTCTTTTTGATGATGTCCAAGGCTACATTTGACACTCGCCCCAATATGTCCCGATAAAGATTACAAGTCTTCATATCAACCGGAATTCTCGCTCTTGCCATCTCCATGCTAGCTTTGATTTTTATTATTTGAATTTCCATGATCTCGTGAGCAACTTTGAAAATTGTGTCAAAAGTAGAAGAAGTATTTCCCAACGCATGCTTCAACCTGCTATGCTCACTCTCAGATCTGTTCGTGGTGTGGGTTCCGAAGTGTAGCAACGTATCCGTATGCATGGACAGAATATTTTGAGAGTATGGAGTAATCCATGTATCGCGGAGATAGCTCAATAAAGCAGATAAGCAAAGAAAACGTTTAGAAAACCGTTGCCAACGGGTGTTCCATTCTCCGGAAGTAGCGGCTGATATTGCTGCATTGAATTTATTCATGAATGCTTTTGCGAATTCCGGGTTCCCTATGAGCCAACGCCCTCTTTCGAACATTGACTTCTATATGCCTTCGACACAAATGATGTGCGGTCTCGGGAAATTCTGCTTGGACAGCATTAATGAAAGCCAAGTCTCGATCAATGAAGAAAACTGTTGGCATGTTGGGAGGATGAAAAAGACTACGCAAATTCTTGAGTGCCCATGCAAAATTATCGGTCTTCTCATTTTGGAGAAACGCATATGCAATTGTGAAATTCTTCCCGTGGAAGTAAATCCCAAAAATATGTAGGAATGGCAGTCCATAGCAGTTGGTGTTGTAAGTGCAATCACCTAGTAGGATTTTAAAGAGAAACAGAGTCAGACAACAGTCACAGAATTACATTTCGTGTACTTATATACGAAATAGTACATTTTATATCGTGTATTTTTACACGACATAAATGATACCATTTCGTGTATGACCACACGAAATATAGTCTTAAAATTATATATCACTTTTCGTGTAGTTTTATACGAAATATGAACATATGTTTCGTATAAAAATACACGAACTTGTAGGCAAAATTTCGTGTATAACCACACGAAATGAAGTCTCGAATGCATCGTATGTACGTAATGCAGTAAAAAACACATTGAAAAAAAATTCACAAAAATTTACCTTGGACTACGTATGGAAAGCAGTTGAGCATATGCGATGCTAGTGGGTGAGAGAAGAATATGTCGCCGATGATGTCACTGTCCTTGGCTTTCCTCGTGAATACAATATATTGCTTATCGTCGAGTAATTTCATGAATTGTTGAAGCGGTGATCTCCCTGCTCGTTCCCTTGCTTTGAACTTCACGATGGCATTATGGACGTGTGTCTGAGTACTCACATTCTTCTTATCCTTCTTCTTTAACATTGTGAGAATGTTATTCGGACGCATGGACGATTGACTTGCGGTACACACCTCCTCATACTCATCTTGTGACAATTTCCCGAGCGGATGACCTTTCGGATACGTTGGAAAGTCATGATTATGAGAACCATGCTTGACAACATAACCCCATAACCCAGCACCCATATCTTTGGCCCGAAGTTCAAACTTGCACCCAATCCTCTTGCTGCTAGTTAGCCTCTGATTTTTAGTTTTGCCAGGCCTATACTTGCCACCAAAATGACATATAATCTTTGCGTAGCCTTGGATATTCCCACTAGTCTTTCTCGAATCTTGTATAACAAGTGTTATATTTTGAAGGGCCGCAATACTCCGTACGTGTTTTAGAAGTTCATCTCTATTTTCAAATAATTGTGATGTCGTGAATTGATCACTCAAATCCGGATATTGACCCTGCAAATTATAGTTGCATAAATAACTAATCAAGCAAAAATTTCAAGATTGGATTTTTATTCGAATGTGTATTTCAAGATTGCATTTTTATTCTAATGTGTATATGGAACATTGCCAATAGAATCCACATATGACAAAGATAAGATAGTAGCATATGAACTTACTTCATTGGAGCTTGGATTTTGATTTTGATGCGGAGAAGGTGATGAAGGTTGTGGAGAATCTTGATTTGGTGCCCTTTCGTCTTCTTCTTCAAAGATAAATTCTATATCATCAAGGTTAATATCATCGAAACAATGTGAGGAATCCATAATATGATTGTAAGAACTTGGATAATGTGTGTTATTGAATGGTGAATGGGGCTGCTGGTTTAACGCTGCTGGTTGCGTTTCGTAATAGCTGCTGGGACGAAAATATGATTGACGGCGTTTAATATAGCTCCTGTGTCCCGATCTTGCCAAAAATGGTATACGGCTACCTCGTTTATTTTTTTTAAATTTTTTTCTAGATTCTAAATGACATTTAAAATGTTTTTCATCTACATGAGTTTCCTCAAAATCCAAATGGAGATTGAGTTACAAATATTTGCCATTATTTAGGGTGTTTAGGGTTTTATGTGTCCCGATCTTGCCAAAAATGGTATACGGCTACCTCGTTTATTTTTTTTTAATTTTTTTCTAGATTATAAATGACATTTAAAATGTTTTTCATCTACATGAGTTTCCTCAAAATCCAAATGGAGATTGAGTTACAAATATTTGCCATTATTTAGGGTTTTTAGGGTTTTCTGTGTCCCGATCTTGCCAAAAATGGTATACGGCTACCTCGTTTATTTTTTTTAATTTTTTTCTAGATTCTAAATGACATTTAAAATGTTTTTCATCTACATGAGTTTCCTCAAAATCCAAATGGAGATTGAGTTACAAATATTTGCCATTATTTAGGGTGTTTAGGGTTTTCTGTGTCCCGATCTTGCCAAAAATGGTATACGGCTACCTCGTTTATTATTTTTTTTTCTAGATTCTAAATGACATTTAAAATGTTTTTCATCTACATGAGTTTCCTCAAAATCCAAATGGAGATTGAGTTACAAAATTTTGCCATTATTTAGGGTGTTTAGGGTTTTATGTGTCCCGATCTTGCCAAAAATGGTATACGGCTACCTCGTTTATTTTTTTTTAATTTTTTTCTAGATTCTAAATGACATTTAAAATGTTTTTCATCTACATGAGTTTCCTCAAAATCCAAATGGATATTGAGTTACAAATTTTTGCCATTATTTAGGGTGTTTAGGGTTTTCTGTGTCCCGATCTTGCCAAAAATGGTATACGGCTACCTCGTTTATTTTTTTTTTAATTTTTTTCTAGATTCTAAATGACATTTAAAATGTTTTTCATCTACATGAGTTTCCTCAAAATCCAAATGGATATTGAGTTACAAATTTTTGCCATTATTTAGGGTGTTTAGGGTTTTCTGTGTCCCGATCTTGCCAAAAATGGTATACGGCTACCTCGTTTATTTTTTTCTAATTTTTTTCTAGATTCTAAATGACATTTAAAATGTTTTTCATCTACATGAGTTTCCTCAAAATCCAAATGGAGATTGAGTTACAAATATTTGCCATTATTTAGGGTGTTTAGGGTTTTCTGTGTCCCGATCTTGCCAAAAATGGTATACGGCTACCTCGTTTATTTTTTTTAATTTTTTCTAGATTCTAAATGACATTTAAAATGTTTTTCATCTACATGAGTTTCCTCAAAATCCAAATGGAGATTGAGTTACAAATATTTGCCATTATTTAGGGTGTTTAGGATTTTCTATGTCCCGATCTTGCCAAAAATGGTATACGACTAACTCGTTTATTTTTTTTTAATTTTTTATAGATTCTAAATGACATTTAAAATGTTTTTCATCTACATGAGTTTCCTCAAAATCCAAATGGAGATTGAGTTACAAATATTTGCCATTATTTAGGGTTTTTAGGGTTTTACGTGTCCCGATCTGGCCAAAAATGGTATACGCCTACCTCGTTTATTTTTTTTTAATTTTTTTCTAGATTCTAAATGACATTTAAAATGTTTTTCATCTACATGAGTTTCCTCAAAATCCAAATGGAGATTGAGTTACAAATATTTGCCATTATTTAGGGTTTTTAGGGTTTTACGTGTCCCGATCTTGCCAAAAATGGTATACGGCTACCTCGTTTATTTTTTTTTTAATTTTTTTATAGATTCTAAATGACATTTAAAATGTTTTTCATCTACATGAGTTTCCTCAAAATCCAAATGGAGATTGAGTTACAAATATTTGCCATTACTTAGGGTGTTTAGGGTTTTCTGTCCCGATCTTGCCAAAAATGGTATACGGCTACCTCGTTTTTTTTTTTAATTTTTTTATAGATTCTAAATGACATTTAAAATGTTTTTCATCTACATGAGTTTCCTCAAAATCCAAATGGAGATTGAGTTACAAATATTTGCCATTATTTAGGGTTTTTAGGGTTTTCTGTGTCCCGATCTTGCCAAAAATGGTATACGGCTACCTCGTTTATTTGTTTTTAATTTTTTTCTAGATTCTAAATGACATTTAAAATATTTTTCATCTACATGAGTTTCCTCAAAATCCAAATGGAGATTGAGTTACAAATATTTGCCATTATTTAGGGTTTTTAGGGTTTTCTATGTCCCGATCTTGCCAAAAATGGTATACGGATACCTCGTTTATTTTTTTTTAATTTTTTTCTAGATTCTAAATGACATTTAAAATGTTTTTCATCTACATGAGTTTCCTCAAAATCCAAATGGATATTGAGTTACAAATATTGCCAATGGTCTTGCCAAAAATGGTATACGGATACCTCGTTTATTTTTTTAATTTTTTTCTAGATTCTAAATGACATTTAAAATGTTTTCATCTACTTGAGTTTCCTCAAAATCCAAATGGATATTGATGAGCATACACGAAACTATAGACATCTTTTCGTGTATAACCACACAAAATATAGGCTTAAAATTATATATCACTTTTCGTGTAATTTTATACGAAAATTAACAAGTAGTTCGTATGAAAATACACGAAACTTTAGGAATCATTTCGTGTATAACCACACGAAATGATGTCTGAACAGACTATGTACAGAACAAAGTAAAAAATACATTGAAAAATCACAAAAATTTACCAAGGACAACATATGGAAAGCAGTTGTGAAAATAAATTCACAAAAAATACATCAAAATATATAATCCATACACTGTTCATAATCCATACATCAAAAAATATAATCCAAAAATACATCAAAATTTATAATCCAAAAATACAGTGTACATAATCCACAAATCATCCCAAACTCATCCTAAACCGATAGACACTAAAGGTGATCTCCTAACCTCTCGTGCACCTGCGCAATGGTAGCTCTGACGTCATCAGGTAGCCGTTCATCCGTGAGCAATGGAAGTAGCCTATCTCTGATCGCGGGTAGTGGCTCACGGATGACCATGATGATGTGGAATGTCACCGGGCTCATGTATCGGATTACTAATCCGAACATGACTCCTAGCTCGAAACCACTCCATATAGTCCGGAGTCACTGGAGGAGATGTAGTCACCGATGGCCCCCAAGCGACGGCCGGATCGTAAGCCTCCATGTTGTACTCCATCCACTCGTCCCCAAACATCATCACGATCGCCATACACCTTCTTGTACCCCCTTCGACCGGCCATCAAAATGCACGTCAAGATAGGCAAGGGGGACATCCTAGGGATCCTCTCGTGGATCGCGAACCGCTGTCACCCTGGCCAGGCATATACGCCTCGGTGATGTCTAAGAAGCGTATAACACCTCGAAGTATGAAACCGGTAAAGCGCATCCACCCCGGTACCATAAGGCGTCCAACATACCTATAACTCACTTTGTTAGCAAACATGAACAAAATACTTTCAATGGGACTGGAGGGAGTATAACAATTTAAATATAAAAAGCTCACCCTCTCAACAGCATCCTATCTAGGGTGCGCCGAAACACGAGCGGATGCTCCATCTCCTGCCCGGCTCTATCGGTGCGTGACCATCTCCGGGCTCTGCCCCTCCTGCCAATCTGGGCTCAAAAGTCGCCGGAAGTCAGGAAGTACTCGTATATCCGGGCACGAAAAGTATTTTAGAAATATGTCAAAAAAGACATCTCATTTTGGGAAAAAAAGGAGTATTAAATAAATATTAAATATTACCTCTGTGAGAGTCGAACAAATTTCTCCCATCTGCGAGCGCATCCGGATCCGGACGCCTTCCCCAACTCGCGATAGATGTACGCCAAAGCAGCTGATCCCCAGGCGAGACGCCCAAATCTCTGAAGATACATGCACAGGGAAAGATAAGCTGCAGGCATCTTATCCTGACTCTTGTCCACAAACAGAGTGCAACCCAAGTGGAACAGGAGATAAGTGGATGCACGCTGGTCATCTGACATGTCTGAACGGGCCTCAAAGGCAAGATGGAGCTCACGTAATGTGTAGGACGTGCCCCTCAGACAGCCGATGAGGTGTCTCTGTATCTGGCGTAGGTCAGGCTCTGGATCCGCCGTCCTAACAGAAAACCTGCAGTGACACCTATAAATTGTAAATGAAGAATATGTCAAATGCAGTCAACCAAAGCTCTACATATTGAAAATGAAAAATATAACAACAATATACCTAGAATATGAGTGACGTCATGCATCGTAATCGTCATCTCCCCCCACGACATGTGAAACGTGTTAGTCTCAGGAGACCACCGTTCCACAAATGCCGTCAGCAGCGCCGAGCTAGTCCGACGAATGGTGGTATCATGCAGGTGATGGATACCCGTAGCATCGATTGCGATCCCAACCATGCTCGATCATCCTCGGCCAGTCTATCACGCGAGAAACTGTTTAAAGATTTATCAATAACAATTTTTAGAATTTCACAATAATGATTACATTAAAACCAATGTTTCGTCAAAGTTTATTTTTGTAAACAAATAGCTTACCTATCGAGATCTTTGTATGCAGTATGGAACTTCACCACCGACTGCTAGTGGGGTTGCCCCAAATCTCTCGGGCTCGGTGATGACCGAACCCGTATAACAAATCACAAACCTCAGGGCCGCCACCTGGGTCGCTCACAATCTGCCATGATGGTGGCTCCTCCTCACCCGCACCCGCACCCTGCCTCCTCCTCCGTCCCTGCCCTCTAGCCACATCCTGACCCCTCCTCCTCCTATGCCTCAATGGTCTAACATCACGTATCTCCGCCCCCGCCTCCTCCTCCTCCTCCGCCGCCTCCTCCTCCGCTGCCTCTCCCTGCTCCTCCGCCTCCTCCCCCTCCTCCTCCTCCTCCTCCTCCTCCTCCTCCTCATCAGAGTCAGAAACTAAGACCTCCTCGGGAATACCCGTCTCATCATCATCCTCAGAACTCTCATCAACCAAATCATGCCTGTCATGTTTCTTTTCTTTCGTACGGGAGATTTCGTTCTTTGCCTCCTCGGCCTTCCTCTTCCTGTTAGAGACGCGATCATACGTTCACGTCCCTACAAATTTTTTTAATAAGATAGTTAAATACAACAGTGATAAAAACAATCTACAACAAATCATCAATCTACAATTTTTGGTTCTATTTTCAGTTCACAGATCACATTTCGTGTGCCTATACACGAATTGTAGTGAATTATTTCGTGTATATTCATACGAATCATATGGAATCATTTCGTGTATAGGCATACGAAACACAATGGAATAATGTTTAGTTCATTTCGTATGCCTATACACGAATTGCTAAGAACAATTTCGTGTAATTTTCATACGAGATAGAAGGACCAGTTTCGTGTATAGGCATACGAAACAACCTAAACATTGTTCATTGTGTTTCGTGTGACTATACACGAAAATCTTGGAACCAGTTCGTATAATTTTACACGAACTGTTGTGAAATAGCACGTGTAAAATTATACGAAACAATCACATTCCAGAAACATATTTCGCAATACAATTTCAAACCCAGTTCATCTTCATCAATGGAAACAACACATTCAAGCCAGATTCATAACATCTCATTTTATAACCCAGTTCATCAAACTAATTTTTGAATAATAATGATACTCTCTTTGACCTAAACTCCATAAAATCGAGGCCAGGGAGGGAGGGATTACCTTCTTTACAGGCACCGTGGTAGATAATGTTCCGGCGGCCATGGCAGCGGCGGTAGCAGCGGCGGAAGCGCCGGACTTAACTGCCGAAATTTTCATCTTCACCATTGTTGTAGCGTCGTTCGTTCGTCCTTCGTCGTCGTTCGTGTGTACGAGAGAGAGAAGAGAAGCTTGAACGGTTGGAGGGAATGAGAGGAATGAAAAAAAAAATTATATATAAATGGGCATTTTCGTCATTTCCATGTGCCTTGCATTTTTCATGCCTTGCAAATAAAATTCACCATCTAACACATAAGTTAATAATATGACATAAACATCTAATATGAAAAAACTTACCCCCAAGTGAGGGTTGACAAACGGTAATTAAGTCGGGTAAACTAACCGTATTAGCACTTGCGTTGTCAAATGAAATAGTAAATATTTTATTTAAAATACCATACTCAATAAAAATCTCAAGTAATTTCGCACAAATATTTTCCACTGAATGCGGTGGCTCAAAATCTTTGTAAGCAATTAATCTTTTTTGGATAGTCCATGAATTATTTATCAAATGGCAAGTAACGCCCAAATAAGTATTTCTTTGCCAATGATCACTCCAACCATCAGCACAAATTGAAACTTTATTTTCTAAATTTTATAAAATACCATTAAATTTTTTTTATATTTTTTCACCACTCTAGTAATATCAGGTACGAGATTCAAACATGGTACTCTCGTGGCGGCGGGATTTAAAGAAAGTCGAACAAAATTTCCATAAAAATCGTCATCCGCAAAATTAAAAGGAAGACCTTTAACACAAACTAATTTGGCTAGTTCATCCCTATAAACCCACTTTGTTGATATTGTAATTGAGTTTGGGTAGTGGAAATGTCAAGTTTCTCGGGATGCTTTGACGCCGTATGCCCGTTGAGCGTCTCATGCCCTTCGCCTCTTTTGAATGAGTAAGACGTGGAACAATAGTTGCAAAATGCTCGAAGATTATAATCATCATCAGGAGTAATTTTTCTTTTGGTGAAATGGATGACGAAAGTATCGAATGTAGGCTCTCTTTCTCTAGTAGGTTGTCCCCGACCCCGACCACCTCCCCTAGTAGCTCGGCCCCCCTACCCCTCCTAGTACCAGCACTTTCAATTTCAAGAACTTCTTCTTTCTCACTTTGTTGGATATTTGAATTTTGATAATCAAAATCATCGTTGGGGGAGGAAGAACCAACATGTGACTTGCCTAAATTGCTTCTTCTTTGATTTTCAGCCATTTGTGTAAGATAAAATGAAGTTTGAAAAAAAAATGGAGCTTTAAAATGGATGAAAATGAAGAAAAATACTAATTTCGTTAGAAAAACTAACTGAAAATGAGGTAATTTTTAACTGGAAATTGGATGAGAGTAAGAGAATATGTGAATGTTTGAGAGTAGATAAGAAAGAGTAGAGAGAAATAATGTGAAAATAAAATGGGAGGAGGGAGGTGATATTTATAGTTAGTTTTAATTAGACGTGTCCAAAATCTAACCGAAATCGGCTAACCGAATGTTATTAACCGGTCAAAACCGTCAACCGTGGTAACCGTAACCGCCTTAACCGAAACCGACGGTTAACCGGTTCGGTTAAGGTTAAGGATTTTTAAAAATCGGCAACCGGCGGTTATAACCGCCTAACCGGCCAAATTTGAATTAATCCCAAGTTCCCGACGGCTCCTTGCTTGTAACGGCTACTTTTCCCACCCCTCCCCCAACGACTACTTTGTTTGACCAGCGCCCAGCCCAGTCAGTTCCCATTCCCTGCGCCCCAGCCCAGTCCCAGCTCCCTTCAATTAAAAAAAAAAAAATCTTTTAAAAAACAACCACCCTATAAATATTACCTCCCTCCCTCCTACCATTTCATTTTCACCTTACATCTCTACTTCTACTCTCTCTCTCTACTCTCAAATATCCTAAGCCTCTCTCATACTCTCATTATATTCAATTTTCAGTTTCAGTTAGTTTCCTTACAATTCCCAGTTAGTTTTTTAACGAATTTTTTTTTTGTATTTCGAGAATTCCAGTCAGTTTTTTAACATTTCCAGTTAGTTTTTAGGAATTTCAGTTAGTTTTTTAGAGTTTTCAGTCAGTTTTTTAACATTTCCAGTTAGTTTTTAGGAATTTCAGTTAGCTTTTTAGAGTTTTCAGTTAGTTATTTAACGATTTTTTTTTTGTATTTCGAGAATTTCAATCAGTTTTTTAACATTTTCAGTTAGTTTTTAGGAATTTCAGTTAGTTTTTAGAGTTTTCAGTCAGTTTTTTAACATTTTCAGTTAGTTTTTAGGAATTTCAGTTAATTTTTTAGAGTTTTCAGTTAGTTTTTTAACGTTTTCAGTTAGTTTTTCAGAATTTCAGTTAGTTTTTTAGAGTTTTCAGTTAGTTTTTGAAATTTCAGTCAGTTTTTTAAAGATTTTCTGTTAATTTTTTAACAAAAGTTAGCATTTTTTTCGAATTTCAGTCAGTTTTCTAGCTAAAAATAAAATGTCTTCTTCTCGAAGAGGCAAGGAAGTTGTTGGTTCTTCCTCTCATCATAACGAAGAAGAATCCGAATTTTTTGTGGAACCATTTACACAAAATGAGCAAGTAGCCGTTGGGAGGCCCAAGCCCTACGGTCATGCGGAGCCCAGCTAGCCCCAGCCCAGGCACCCACTCTCCCAGCCCAAGTCCCATCCCAACGGTCATATATGACTGTTATAATTTGAAATTTTGAACGATCCTAAATCGATTAAACCGGCGGTTAACCGTCAGTTTTAACCGGCGGTTGACCGGTTTTCAAAAAACTCCAATCATAACCGAATCTTGAAAAATCCGATTTCGATTAAACCGGTCCGATTAGCCGCGTTGACCGGTTTATTGGCGTGTTGACCGGTTAAAAACCGGCCGGTTAGCCGGTCCGGTTCAATTTTTGGCCATGTCTAGTACAAAAGAGGAAATTTGGGACGTGCTGAAATGAATATCAAATAATGAAAACACAAATACTTGGGTAAAACATGAATTATTATTATTATATTTTATTAAATCAATATTGCCACTTAAATTTATACACTGTACAGAGGTGAGTAAGATCATAAATAAGCATTGTATAGATTTTTACAAAGCAACAATGGAAGGAAGCTCTGCTTCCGCCTCCGCCTCTCCATCATACCCTTCTCCAGTAGTCTGCATCACAATATCAAAACCATGAATTTTTCTTAACATAGTTTGATCACACCGTAGGTTAAACTTTAGGGATTTTAACAGTTAAAAAGAAAATTGATGGGTCAAAAGATGTACCTCTAAATCTTTTGTTTCATGTCCTGAAAGATAACGATCCAGTGCACCTTTGCCATGGAGGATTTTTGCCCCACTACCCCGTCCCTCGACTCCAACAGCCTCTTCATCAACTACAACTGCATCTATTATCTTGTCCCCAGTTCTCTCGTCAGGAATCTGTACACGTTTTACAGAGAATCTCCATCACCAAATGTGTGTGTGTGTGTGTGAGAGAGAGAGATGACATGCTGGCGTTCTTGAAAGTTCAGTATGTAAGAAAGTCGAGTGAAGAAATCAGATATACCTCATACATGGAGTCCATCAATATATTCTCTAACAGGGCACGTAAACCTCTTGCACCAGTGTTTTTGGTTACTGCTTTTTTAGCAATCTGTCTCAAAGCACTTTCTGTGAAATGCAGCTTTACCTGAGGAGATTAAGAACTCGTTACGAGCATGTCTTAAAATGAAACTAATTATATTCCCAATACAGGTTGCCTTATGAGCTATATTGTCATTAGTTAAGTGGAGTATTACTTTCAAGCTGAACTGATTCAGACATCTTAATTTGCTAAGCCAAAAACTGACTTCAAAATGCAAGGAATCACAGACATACCAACCAGTCACATGCTTGATAATCTAGTTTTTATGCAGATGTGGGATAATTTTGATGGCAACCAAGTATTACTTGTACCAAACAAGTCTCAAACAAGTAAAACTAACCAAACAAAGAGGAGAGCTTGAGAAGAACTTACTCCATTCATTTGAAACATCTTCTTGTATTGCTTCCCTAATGCATTCTTTGGCTCTGTGAGCACCTTGAAAACATTTACCACTAGTAAGGAGCTGCCTTAGAGGCTAACATCAATATTTTCATTCAAATGTAGACCCCCCCAACAAAAAAAATAAAATAATAATAATAATAATAATAATAATAATAATATATATATATATATATATATATATATATATAGCCTTAAAAATTGAACGACCATATAAGAAAGTGATTATTGTTACGCTCCAACAAACATCAAGGAAGAAGAATAGCAACAATAAATCAAATACTGGGAAGAGAGAAAGAGCATGTGCTGCTTGAGAATTACCTGAACAAGTTGATCCTCTGTAAGAGCTGACAAACTAACTAGGATTGGAAATCTCCCAACGAATTCAGGTATCAAACCATATGCAATAAGATCACTACTTTCAACCTGCCAAACATTATTCATAAAGTATATACATCATTCTTCAGAAGGACCAAAAGAATATAACTTATATTTTTGGGCTACAACGAAACTAAAGATATCATGAACTAAGTTTGTTCGGGCTCGGTCACTGAGCAGGTGAACCAACCTCAAACTCATAATTAGGCCCGTTCATTAAGCAAGCCAAGCTTGAACTCGTTCTTTATGCTTACAAAAAGAAGGGAAAAAAAAGATCGGATCATGTTGATCTTTCCTTTTCGATGCCACATAATAATTGTTTTTAGCATTTTACAACATTAAGTCGTAAGCAAAAACTCATTAATTCTTTAACAATATCCATTATGTTTTGCAACTATAAAAGTCAAGCTCATCAGCTAGCTGACCAAGATTAGCTGGGGCTCGTTCATTCAGAGAACAAACTGAAGTCAAGGTCTTTAAAGCTTGTTTACCAAACACGCTTCCCCAAACACATCAGAACTTGGCTCCAGGCAGCTCATTTGCAGAACTAAGTTACAAGAGCAGCATAATTTCTCCGCAGACATATGTATTAATACAAGAAACAGGCAATGGCTCATGCCAGGTGAACATGTGAGCTTACAGTTTCTAACAAAGTGGATGTCACAGCAGCATTTGTAACACCGCCAGTTCTCATGTTTGCGCGTACTGGTGCACCAAAGCCAATAGAAGAATCCTGGCGCCTGTAAATTATCCATAACTTCAGCCAAACTCTAGCTGCAGAAAAAGTATTTGGGGGTAACATATAAATATGAAAAGAAAACAGCAGTTATTATGCTAACCTTTCTGAGATAGTTTTCTCCAGGTCTATGAAGGCACCCCCACAAATAAAGAGAATATCTTTCGTATCGATCTGCAAAAATAAACCACATAAGTTTCCAATTAAGGATTTATAAGCTAATTTAACGAAAGGCAGGAAAGACACCAGTCTGTAGTCAAAATTTTAGGACCAAATATCCCGAATTGGTTTTGATTCTGAAAGTGTTTATAACCAAAACCCTAAAGTAGAATCCACATGGGGAAAACTAACCATAAATACGTACACTTGTTTAGTATCACACATACAGTTGCACCACCCCAGTTCTGTGAATGTCCCAGTTGCATTAAAACACTTCATAAATAGCTTAAAACATACCTGAATATTGTCGCCTCTAGGATGCTTTCGGGCACCCTTCTCTGGCACATTGACAATCTGGAGCATAAAGGATTCAAGGATCAATATAAAACATGGAATACAATAAACTCGCGATCATTATTAACGTAATTTTAAACTGAGTATTGTTGTTGCTTTGAAATATAAATTTTAGACAGTTCATAGTTTGATTAATAATGCCACATCGGACTTGTATGTTGATTGTTACCGACACTGCAAGAACTAGTCACCTTATTACTCCCTCCGTCCTGAAATGATCTTCCCACTTTTTTTGTTGTTACTACGAAGATACTTTGAGCAATAAATTTAGGTTAATTCAATTATCCTAATGAAAATTTAATACTTGTTATTGATACGCTACTATAAATACGATCAATAAAAAAAATTAGATGGTCATATGGATAAAATCATTGCTCAAAATATCTTCGTAGTGACAACAAAAAAAAGTAGGAAAGATCATTTTGGAACAAAATCGCGTATATGAACTAGGCTCAAATCGCGTCAAATATATAACATAGTACTACTTTTTCTAAGATGAAAGGGGGTCAAAATGATAGATTGTTGCTATTGATAGTGAGATGCCATCTTTTTAACATTTTAACGGTAGTAAATTGACATCTTTTCAAATTAAATGGGATTCACATAAATTAATGTGGCTTCATCACTGTTGAAGCAGATACGAGATAAATAAATACAAAAAAGAAGTACATACTGTCCCCTCCAGCATCTTTAGTAATGCCTGCTGTACACCTTCACCAGAGACATCTCTACTAATATTAAGGCTCTCAGCCTGCCAAGAAGAGAAAGATGTAAAAACAGAGTATTAAATCGAGAGGTTGCGAATAAAATTCTCGCTGAATGATGGTAACAACACCTTCTTTGTGATCTTGTCAACTTCATCTATATACACGATCCCTTGCTGAGCAGCTGCTACATTATAGTCAGCAACCTGAAAAAAAAAAAAAATTAGAAAAAAGAAGGCCATAATAAAAAAAAATGTTCTGAAGAAAATGAGGATGCATATGCTAATTCAATTACACCACTGAAGAATAGTTCACAAAGTGATTTATAAAGACAACAATATATGCACTGGCTCAGTGCTTTCATTGGAATTATGAACAAATAGATAGTTCTAGAGATAAAACTGCCATCATCCTTCAGGCATGCGAATTCTTCTCACAACGAAAGGTCACAATGGTGTTGAATCAACGGGACCCTATTAACGTTACACAGGTTTTAGAAAACATTTGACTCCACTTTTAGAATCAATGGACCAACTTGTTCTATCTCACAAATAACAAGGTCAATTTCAATAATTTCTTTATAAGAACTTGGTGGAAAAGGAAATGAGACATTTATTCTGGGACGTGCCTAGATGTATCGGGGTTTCTTATTTTGGGCCGGAGGGTGTAACTTTTGAAAGAACATGTGATTTAACAAGCAAAGCTTACTGAATCGGTAAGGCTAGAAGAAAAAGAATAAAGCTTGAAGAGGTTGTTTTATCCCAACAGAAAAGGAAGGAGTTGCATTACTCTTATCCCTTTCCCTCCCCCTCCCCCTTCCACTTCCCTGGGCCAAGAACAAGCCAAGTTAGTGGTAACAAAGGACTTACAACAGGTCATATGTATAACGTTTTGGCATGCATAATAAGCAGTAAGTACTGGCAATCATATTACGGCCATGCAAGTTGAAGCAAAGGAGGATGAATGCTGCAGAAAACAAAACGTATTGGCAAGAGAAAAAAAAATCAGGAATGATTATGAGCAAATAGTTCAATTAATTACAGGAGTTTTGACAATAACCAGCAACATTACACGATTAATACCTTTGGAAAATGATTCAGCAACGACAGCTCAGGCAAAGCAACTTAACTCATATCTTCTACAACCATAAATTAAACATCTATGTTGAAAGATAAACGCAACATTTTAACATTAAAGCTTAAATACTTGGTGTATAAGATCCACAGTTTTGAGCCGGTATTAGAAAAGACGGTCCTGCCTTTCTGTTTGGTCCAACAGCCCACGTCTTGAAGTTTTACTTCTCAAATACCATTTGTGAACATGGTCATGTGTGTCAACAAAGAAACACAGTCATCCCTCATTGTCACCTAAAAATTCTGTAGACGAGGACATACTCATGTGGGGATTGGGTAATTAGTTGGCTTTTCATAAAGCAAAATCCTAGGAGTTTCCTAGAATTCATATTTCTATGTATCCAGTTTTAGTACCTATCGTTTTGAAACTAAAACACCTGCTTTAAGCGTACACGTTTTGATATTCAAACATGCCCATCCTGTGGTTAATGAGGTTGAGATCTCAGAAGCAAAGAAGCAACCACTTTTAAGTATTTGGACAGTTCTTACAGTTGCTGGTACAGGAACAACTCTAACCAAATACAGATATTACAAATAGCACTTAGATAAACCATTAACCATACAAAAGAGAGTTTAAGTACAAGAGATTTACAGTGAGAAGCTTGTAAAGAATCGATTCCACATCTTCCCCGACATATCCTGCCTGCAAATTACAGAAGAGTGGAATGGGCATACAACACCAAAATTCATTCTTCAAATTACTAACATCATTAAATAACTCATTTAAAAGCATAGTGATGCAAAACCACTTAATATCCATCACGTAAAAGTCAAGTATCACAAATGGAAGCGTCCATAAGCTACCACGATATCTAACCAAAGGAGAACTTATACATGCGTTAATACAACAACAAAGCCTTAGTCCCAAAATAATTTGGGGTCGGGTAACATTATTCCTCATATATTATCGTAAAAAAAGGTGGGAAAAAAGAAAAAAATAATAAAAATAGTGATAATAAAAGAGTAAATATATAATAGAAAGAAAAAAAAACATCAACCCCCTTCGCCACATGAATTTTTGCCCTCCACTCCGGTCTATTTAACGCCATATTTTCATCCAATCCAAGTAAACTCATATCGTTTTCAATCACCCTAATCCAAGTTTGCTTGGGTCTTCCCTTACCCTTCGTCATTCTTTGCTAAAGGCCACAAAGTACCTCTTTTGGCAATTTATCATACACCTTTTCCAGATCGATGAAAATCATATTCAAATCTTTCTTTTTATCCCGATATTTTTTCATGGTTTGTCTAATAAAATAGTTTGCCTCCATGGTCGATCTTCCAGGCATAAATCCAAATTGGTTATCCGAAACATTCACAATTCTCCTTAGCGTTTGTGCAATCACTCGTTTTCAAAGTTTCATAGTATGGCTCATTGGTTTGATCCCCCGATAATTGGCACAATCTTGTAATCACCTTTGTTCTTATACAAAGGGATCAGAGTATTTTTCCTCCACTTCAATAGCATTGTGTTGCTTCTACATATCTTGTTGATTAGTGTTGTTAACCAATCTATTCCCCTCTCGCCAAAACATCTCCAAACCTCAATTGGTATCCCATCCGGCCCTACGGCTTTCTTCAATCCCATTTTTTTATTGTCATTTTCAATTCACCTTTTTGAATTCTTCGCATAAAATCTCGATTAATCATACTCGAAGGGATATTTAAATCTTCAATATCCTGCCCTTTATCGCCATTAAACAAAGTATCAAAGTACGAACTTCATCTATCTTTTATCTCCTTATCCCCGACCAGAACCCTTTGGTATACATCCTTAACACATTTAACCATTCTAATACCTCGTGTCCTCTTATCCCTCATACGAGCAAGTCTAAAAAGATGTCTTTTTTCCCTTCTTTTGTATCCAATCTATTATAAAGTTCTTGATTCACCTTTGCTCTTGCGTCTTTTATTGTTTTCTTTGCTTCTCTTCTAGCCTCCCTATAGTCCTCATCGCTACTGCATTTTCCCAATAATTTGTAGTATTCTCGCTTGATCTATATTGCTTGTTTTATTTCCTCGTTCCACCATGATGTGTACTTACTTAGTGACACGCTTCCTTTAGATTCTTTAAGGATTTCTTTCGCCACCTCCTTTATAGTATGCTCCGTCTTAGTCCAAGTCGAATCTATATCCATATCCTTCATATTACTCGACCAAATACCGGTAGTGGCCATCTTAGCTAACAATCTCTGTTGATTCTCCCCTTGAAGCCTCCACCACTTGATTCTAGGGTCTACTTGTGGTTTTCTCTTTTTTGAAATTCTCCTACTTCGAAAATCAAGTACCACAAGTCTATGTTGAGTTGTTGTACTCTCACCCATAATAACCTTGCAATCTGTACAACTCTTTCTATAATCATTTCTTACTAAGAAGAAGTCAATCTAATCTGACTCGCATTACCTCCACTCCTATAAGTCACCAAGTGAGATTGTCTCTTATTGAACCAAGTGTTCATTATACTCAAGTCATATGTCATCGCAAAATCCAAGATACCATTTTCTGCTTCATTCCTCTCCCCAAAACCTCCGTGAATGCTCTCAAAGTCGTTTCAACTAGAACCAACATGTCCGTTAAGATCGCCACCAATGACTAATTTCTCACCACTAGGTACCCGTTGCACTACCTCCTCCAAATCTTTCCAAAACTCTTGTTTAATAGATTCATCCAACCCTACTTGTGTTGTATAGACACTAATAATAGTTATAATCTCATCACGTATCACAAGTTTAAGACCAATAATCCAGTCACTCTTCCTCTTCCTGTACACTTCCACCACGTCATTGATATACTCGTTATCAATAATGATACCTACTCCATTTCTACCCTTATTCTTTCCTGAATACCAAAGCTTAAAACCCCAAGGCAATATTTCTCTTGCTTTCTCTCCAACCCACTTAGTTTCTTGTAAACACATTATCTGAATCTTCCTCCTCCTCGTAACTTCCACCACTTCTGCAGATCTCCCTGTCAAAGAGTCAATGTTCCAAGTTTCAAAGCGCATCCCACTACCCTTACCCCCACCATGGACCAGCTTCTTTACCCGCACTCGTCCGCAATACGGGAACCCTTGCATATTTGACACCACCCCCGGGGGTAGAGGTGGCGCGTCGCTTCCGGGCGACGACCTAGCAACCTTTGCATACTTATCACTACACCCAGGCCTAAGAAGTGTAGCGCGTTGCTATCGAGGAAACGCCCCAACGATATTAATATTCAGATTCATGTCATGATAATGTGACAATTTTTACGCTGGCCGGCACACGCCTACCGCAACCCTCATCCTTTATCCTGGCTTGAGACAGGTAAGGATAAATTCTTGGCAGATTTTACATGCATTAATCTCAATGCAAATTACGTTGGAGAGATTAAAGTGATCTATAAGCCTTAACGGTTGAACCCTAATTTATGCCATTACTAAAATTCCCTAAACTTAGGAAGATAAAGTAACTAAAGTAGATAAGCAAAAAACACAACAACAAGCTACTGCATCACCCCCACCCACACACAAAAAAGCCCCTAATATTGTCAGAAAGATCAACCAAGAATTATGTTGTTTGAGATGTTGTTCACACAGGCATCTTAATAAAGAACAGCCACTTAGCTAATTTTCAGATACTACATAGTATCAACTATCAAGTAATAAAGCATAAACATTCGCAAGACAGAAAACACAGGCAGCAAAAAGGACTCCTATTTAATACACAAACCACATCTCACCTGAGTAAGAGTAGTGGCATCTGCAATTACAAATGGTACATTTACCAAACGTGCCAGGGTTTTTGCTAGGAGCGTCTTCCCTGTTCTTGCAACAAAACCACAAGGCTTATAAGCAGTGGATAACAATAAGCTCATTCTAGTCACAGGACAGGATTTTAACTCAAATAGTTTGCCACAGTATCTAGTAGAGGATGTGCTAATGGAAGTACAAAACTCCATCCAGCAAACTGATAAGTATATTACCTGAACCTGTTGGTCCCATTACAAGAATATTACTTTTCTCGAGCTCCACAACTTCATTATCAATAGCTGCTCTGTCACTTCCCGAATTCTCAACAGGCCTAACTTTGCAAGTCGTAGTAACATATATCAGAAACAATTACAACAAAAGATGTTGCTCATAGTAAGATAAAAGAGACAACATACACATGCTATCACAATTTTCACAATAATAATTTTCATCCATTATAAAGAATGTTATGGAGTCCAATGATTAGATCATATGATTGGAAAGTTGTGTACGAGCTATAATGCTCGGACTCTTTGGTTTACCCGTTGGACTCGTCTCGACATCACTTGAATACAAGTGTCCGACACGGGTAATGCGGTGTAAACCAAAGAGTCTGAGCATCACAGTGTACGAGTAATAAAAAGCCCAATCCACCAAATCCTTTCCTCCCAAAAATGGCTGCACTGAAAGGAAAGTCTTCCCTATAGAAATCTAACTTTTTCCAACTACACAACAACACTTTGGTATATAGAATAACTAATACACATGGCTAACATCTTTTTTGCCCCTTATTTCTTTCTTCCTTGCTCAACCTCACCCATAATATAGCTCCCCAACCCACCACAAACTTTACTTTCATCATACCTACCTGACCAGCAAATTCCAGAATTAAGAATAACAGAATTTGCAAATCAATCCATATACAACACCCTAACAACATGAACGTTGTGGAACGCGTTAACTGCTGAGTGCTGATTTAAAACCTTACAGAAAGAACAAATATTTTGCAACTAACTGCTGACTTAGAACCTTACAAGAAGACCTAAAGTTTTACACATAAGAGAAGAAACTGGTGTCGAGAAGGGTATAAAGCTACATACTTCTGTGAGCTGTCGATAGAGATCCTCTTGTAGTGATTATAAACTGCTACCGAGAGCACCTGTAATCGGTATATAAAATAAAAACTCCGTTGAAGTAGAATACCATTTTACATCATACCACCATTTATTACAAGCAGGCAGATATTGAGCATTTTAAGCCCAAGCATGAACAATGGGAGCAACCGAGAATATATGCAAATAATGCATTCACTAAACTAACTATCTCTTCATTCACGTCCTATGATGCTCAAACTCTTTGGTTAACCCGGTCGGACCCTTATTAAAATGACTAAAATAGGAGTTTTCGACACGGGTACGGCGGGATAAACCAAAGAGTCCGAGCATCAGAGTTCACGTCTATAAAAATAATGTACTCCCTCCGTCCCATAGAAATATGCAAAAAGACCTCTTTTGATCGTCCCAAAGTAATCAACATAGTCCCAAAAAGGAAATAAGACCCGCTTGTCATACTCACAACAATTACCACTTACTTCACTTCCTCTCTCATATCCAACCATCTACACTCACAACACATCACCTTTTACACTTTTCTCCTTAACTCTTGTGCCAAGTAAAATTGTGCATATTTCTCTGGGCCGGAGGGAGTATACACTTTATCTAAACTGACAATGACATAAAACCAGGAAACTAGCACCAGGTTTCTTGCATTGAACATCAACAATAAACAATGACCGATCAGTCCAAACTCAAATAACTAACAAACTCCATGAGGTAAAAATATATGAACAGCAAAACTAAAAAACAGGTCATTCTTCCTAACTTGGATTGCTCCAAGTATTTCAGCTTCAAGAACAATCACTAGCTGGCAAATATCTCAAAATAACCATCTCCAGATTGACTCTTCACTTATGTCTCAAAATGTGATTGGTTATACAACTAATTACTTACGTGGGGGGATCACCATGTAATCAACCATATTTTCAGTCATTCGTTAAGATTCAAAGTTAGGATGCTTATATTGAGATATTAATCAATAATTCAGCTTAAAATATGCAAATATCAGGAAAAAAAATAAAAAAGCACAAGAAAATATTACTCTATGAAAAAGATAACCTTTTTGGCCCTCTCTTGACCAATCACAAACTTGTCAAGTCCTTTACAAATCTCCTTGGGAGTTGGAAATTCATGACCCAAATTCGAACCACCCCAACTCCCATCTGTGTTCGACCCGCCACCTGAACCCGTGCTTGGATCATCCCCGCCGCGCGAAGGAACCACCTTCAAACCCGGCCGGAGCGCAATTCCGTAACCGGGAGGCTGCCAAACCTCAGGTGGGTCCCCATTAGAACTAGAAATATTATTAATTTTCCTCTTATTCTTGCCAAACCCTTGAAAAAACTTGCGATTATCAGAAAACCCATAACCCTTATCAACGAATTCACCGGAAAGAGAAACGGGCTTGAAAGAAGAGAAATGGTAAGGGGTATTATAGTAATACTCGTCAATTTTGCGGGAACTGGTCTGAAAATTGGGAACACGGCCGGCGTGCATATAAGTTAATACGAAGTAACGGAACTGGGAAGAAGTTAAAGAAGCTGCGGCTCTGGACGACTTTGACCTCAGAGCAGCTGCCATGGCGGTCGGGTCGGATAATTTAAAGAATTAGGAGGGAGAAAGTGAAGATAAATTCATGTAAGAGGAAGAAATGGGGGAAACTGAAACATGGGTTTGTGAAAAAGATGATTGATTAAGAAACCCTTTGGTTGGATTAAGGATTTGTAAGATGGATTGAGCAGCAAAAAATGCAAAATAAACGAGGACAGGAAAGAAATCTGGATTAAGAAAGAATATCTTGTTCTAGGTACTTGACATTTTAGTACAGCAATATAATTTCCAGGAAACGACGCCGTTCTAACGAGTATCTTCTTTGTTTCTGTCTATTAGAGTGTTCAGATAGAACACGGCCACAAGCACAACACAACACGGCATCTATAGCTAAAATATATTCACTCCGTCTCATATATATACTCCCTCCGTTCCAGAAAATTCGTCACTTTTTACCTAAAATGGCGTCTCATTTGAAACGTTATATTTCCTAAAATGGAAATGTTCTATTAATATTCTATTATCCCACTAACTATTTCCTCCACTCATTCTCTCTCTTAAAACACTATTACACTCGCAACAATTTTTAAATTTACTATTTCCTCCACTAATTCTCTCTCCTCTTTTCAAATTACACTCACAACATTTTTTCTTCCCACTTTTTTTCTTAATTTGCGTGCCGAGCCTAAAATGGTGACACTTTTCTTGGGAAGAAGGGAGTAAGATTTAATAAATTGATTTTATACTGGAATTAAGAAAATGTACTTCCTCCGTCCCAAAATGTTTGTTCCATTTGACTTTTTTGTTGAACTTTGACCACAAATATATGACAATTTAATTATGTTCATGAAATTCTAAAAATTTCTATTGATTCACCATTAATAATATTATCAACAACAACTTTTAAAATTTCATGAACATGATTAATCTCTCATAAATTTGTGGTCAAAGTTTAGCAAAAAAGTCCAATGGAATAAACATTTTGAAACGGAGGGAGTATAAAAGATGTAAGTACAAAAAGTGAGATAAAAGTGAGAAGGTGGGATGAGAAATAGTAAATTGATTGATGTTATTAGTATAAAATCAACAGAAAATTTTGGGGGAAACCTATTTCTCCATAAGTTATAAAAAGTCTTGTTTTTAAATATATCAACTTGATGTTTTAAAACTTAAACTCACTGTTTTAAAGTGGACTTTTTATAACTTATGGAGAAACAGATTTCCCCTAAAACCTACTCTAAAATCAAAGTATTAGAGAGAATGAGTAAGAATAATAGTAAATATTCTTTAACATTTTAGAAAAGTGAAATTTTATATTAACGTCCAAAATAATAAAAGTAAATCTTATACGAACGAAAGAAATACATTCTTATATACACATATTCAGGTTTAAGATTTTTAATTTCACTATGCTTCCTTGAGGAATTAAAGTAAAAATGAATCGAATACATAGTTATCCAAAACACTATTTATAAAGTAAATAGTAAATGACTGATAAAAAGAAAATTATATATTCCCTTTGTCTCAAAATGTTTGTCCTATTTGACTTTTTTGTTGAACTTTGACCATAAATATATGACAATTTAATTATGTTCATGAAATTCTAAAAATTTCTATTGATTCACCATTAATAATAGGGTTAATGACAATTTAGGGCCTGTAGTATAGGGGCGGTACCACATTGGGGCCTGAAGTCTTAAAACTATCAAATTGGGGCCCGAATTTACAATTTTGATCAATTTGGGGCTTTTTGACGAAAAACGTTAAAAAACCCCGTTAAGTGATCATGTTTGAGGCATGTGACATTCAGTGAGGGCATTTTGGTCATTTCGCGTTCAGCCCAGACTTCAGGCCCTAAATTGACATTTTTCCTATAAAATAATAAATAAAAATATTTAGTTTTTTTTTTCTAATAATTTAAATTACTAATTATTTTGCTTCAAAAAAATTACTAATTATTTTAGAATGGATACTTTATAAAATATATAAATAAAAATAGATTAAATAAAATAAATATTTAGAAAAAAATTACTAACCATATATTTAAAAATGGAATAATGTAGTAAGTGTTATTATACCTAAACTAAAATTAAATATTTCGTTTTAATACTTAATTTTACATTTTTTAGTTTTACAATTATAAGTTGGTTAAAATAAATTACATAATGAATAAAAATAAAAATAAAAATAAAAAATACTACAATTATCAAAAAATAAAAAAGAAAAGAAAAATCTTTCCCATTTCATCTCCTTCTCCGGCCTCCTCCTCATCCCGTTCCCCAATTTCCCCCACTGCCATCACTCACCAACACTACCAATAAAACCACCATCCACCACCCATCATCACCAAAATCATCACCACAAATTTGAAGAAACCTATCAACAATCTGAACAAATAAAATTAGAAATTCAAACTAAATTAACAAACCAAAGTCACTTCCTTTTAAATCAAAACCCAGATCCTCAAAGAGAAGGAGAGAGAGATTTTGAGAGAGAGAAGGCGGCGGACATGGTAGACTGTGGAAAGAAGGCAGCGGAAATGGAGGAGATGGCTTGGAATTTACTAGAGGTGGTCTGGCCGACCAAATCACTTGCAATAGCCTGAAAACCCGGTTGAAACCTCCAAAATCCCCAACCGGAACCGAACCGCCTAACCGGCTAGACCGGCTACGGTTTAGGCGGTTCACGGTTTTAACGGTTATCCTGGTTAACCTCCTGGTTTGACGGTTTGGATATGCTCTAGAGTCCTCGGTTTGCTCGTGAGCAACCCTTTTAGGGTTTAGGGTTTTGAGGGTTGCTCGCCGAGTCTTTGGTGTCGCTCGACCGAGCAACCCTTTTAGGGTTTAGGGGTTGAGGGTTGCTCGGCCGAGTCTTTGGTGTTGCTCTACGAGCATATCATTTTTCGCTTAATTTTTTAACGGTTTTTTGAAAAAAGTTAACTTTTAATTTTTTTCAATTTTTTTTTGAATAAATAAGACTATTTTAGACTTAAGTTTACTACATACATTTTTTGCAAAAAGGTTTATAAAAAAAGTTATGAATTTTTAAAGAAATAAAATTTAACGGTTTTTGAAAAAGTTAACTTTTAATTTTTTTCAATTTTTTTGGATAAATAAGACTATTTTAGACTTAAGTTTACTACATACATTTTTTGAAAAAGGTTTATAAAAAGTTATGAATTTTGAAAGAAATAAAACTTAACTTTTTTATAAGAAACGAAAGTATATAAAAGAAAAAGCGACGGTACCCTTAAATTTTATTAATTAAAATACAATTACAACGAGGGTATTGGTAGGAGTGGTGGTGGTAGGCTGGTAGTAGTGGACCTAGTGGTATTGATAGGAGTGGTAGTGGTAGCCGGTAGGAGTGGTAGTAGCGGTAGTGGTAGTGGTGGTAGTAGTAGTAGTGGTAATAGTAGTTGTGGTGGTGGTGAATGGTGATGGTGGTGATGTAGACCGGTAGTAGTGGTAGTGGTAGGTAGCGATAGTAGTGGTGGTGGTAGTAGTAGTAGTGGTAGTAGTAGTGGTGTTGGTGGTGATGGTGGTGGTGTAGACTAGTAGTAGTGGTATTGGTAGGGGTGGTAGAGGTGGTAGTGGTAGTGGTAGCGGTAGTAGTGGTGGTGGTAGTAGTAGTAGTGGTAGTAGTAGTGGTGGTGGTGGTGATGGTGGTGGTGTAGGATTGGTAGTAGTGGTATTGGTAGGAGTGGTAGTAGTAGCGGTAGTAGTAGTGGTGATAGTAGTAGTAGTGGACCTAGTGGTAGTAGTAGTAGTGGTGGTGGTGGTAGTAGTGGTGGTGGTAGTAGTGGTGGTGATAGTGGTGGTGGTGGTGATGGTGGTGGTGTATGTAGACTAGTAGGAGTGGTAGTACTAGTAATAGTGGTAGTAGTGGTGGTGGTGGTGGTGGTGGTGGTGGTGCTTGGTAGTAGTAGTAGTAGTGGTGGTGGTGGTGGTGGTGGTGGTGAACATAACGGCTAGTTTGAAAACGTAGCCGTTGGAATGAGTTCTGGCGTTACGCTCGGCCGAGCAACTCATATGACTCTACGAGCATGACCGTTATTGGAAATTAACACTCGGAAGGTTATGGCCGAGCAACTCATATGACTCTACGAGCAAGCCAAAACCGGTTAACGGCGGTTCGATTTTTCAAAATTTCAAACCTAACCGAACCCACATTACCTGCTTCGGTTAGGTTTCTGCTAACCGCCGTTGACCTGCTTTTGACCTTTTTGAGCCAACCTCCCGGTTGGCCGGTTCGGTTTATAAAATGGACACGTCTAGAATTTACCGATGGTGTGGGAAAGTTAGGGGGAGGCGGACCTGGGAAGTGGGTGAGGCGGCAATTCACTATAGGGGAAAATGGTGCCAGAATGAATGGGGCTCTGTAGTGAGGTGCCGTCTTTCTGGTCATGAATCGTACTGGAGATGGCGAATATGGGAAGGGGAGGTGAACATGGACGGGGAAGAAGGGACGAACATGGACGGATAGAGGGAAAATACAGAGATGGGTGGGGATAGAAAGATGAGTCGGAGTAAGGGAATGGGCTAGGGGTCATTAATTGAAGGAATAAGGGAGATGGGTGGTTGTGGAAGATGAACAAGGGATCTGGGTGGTGGCTATGGAGGATAAATTAAAGAAGGATAGAATGTTTGAGTGAAAATGAGGGGGTTTATGAATTGGATGGTTTTTTTTTCTTTTTACTTTTATAGGTTAGTTAAAATGATTTTTTTTAATTATTTTTACTCTTTAAGTATATTTATTTATTATATTTTTATAATAATGCTACTAAAATAATTTATTAATGTTTCAAAAAATATTTTATAAATTGGATAATTTACTAATTATTTTTTGCAAAAAAAAAAAAAAAAACTAAATATTTTTATTTATTATTTTATAAGAAAAATGACAATTTAGGGCCTGAAGTCTGGGCCTGAACGCGAAATGACCAAAATGCCCTCACTGAATCTCATGTGCATCGCACGTGGTTACTTAACGACTTTTTTTTTAACGTTTTTCGTCAAAAAGCCCCAAATTGATCAAAATTGTAAATTCGGGCCCCAAATTGATAGTTTTAAGACTTTAGGCCCCAATGTGGTACCGCCCCTGTACTACAGGCCCTAAATTGTCATTAACCCTTAATAATATTATCAACAACAACTTTTAGAATTTCATGAACATGATTAATCTCTCATAAATTTGTGGTCAAAGTTCAACAAAAAAGTCAAATGGAACAAACATTTTGGGACGGAGGGAGTAATATTTTTTGTAATTAACAAGTCAATTTTTGGGATAATATGATAGTTTTGCCCTCGTACTCAGAGATTTGACAGATTTGACGCATATATGCCCCTCAACTCCATTTTACGCACATATGCCCTCCTATGAACATTTAATTAAGGAAAATATGATCAAAACTAAATTTCTGCCAAATATTTTACAAAATTGCTGATTAGTATGGTTTTATGGTAAATTCGCACATACATGTTGAACAATTATAGCCATATTGGCACGGTTGATGTAGACGTGAAAGTATAGGGGTAAATTTATAAATTACCAAAGTATAGATCCTGAAAATTGAAATGTTAACACACCCCCATCTTTTATAAACATTAACCTCAATTCATAATTATAAAATCCCTTCCCTCTTCCTTTATACCTCCATCTCCGTCCCACCACCACCCTCACCCCCACACCGGCCATTATTCCATGTCCATGCCCACCTCAGTGTCACCCCCCACGCCACCCCCTCCCTCCCAGGTCACCTTTCCCTCTCTTGTCAAAACCCCACGAGTCCACACACCACCATTTTTGCTTTTTCTTTGTTCCTACGCATCCCACACATCCAACTCTTTCTCTAGTCCATTTCGTTTTCAGATCTAGATCTCCCCCTTCCAAGATCCAGATCTAAATATTTTGATTAATGAGAAACGGAGTTTATTGAATTTGTCTGTCCGTTAAGAAAAAGAAAATATTTCTTTATTTGCTTATTTAATGTTCAGGGTTTAGGTTTCTATGGTTTGTTCAATTTTCTTGATCTTTCTCTTTTTTTAATTTTGAATTTCATGAAATTCTTTTGATGTGCGAGTTTTAATGAGATAATGATGCGAATTTGTAGATAGATTTATAATTTTTTTTTAATTTTTTTTATGATAATAGTGAATTGATGATCTTTGTTTATAGTTTTAAGTGACAATTTTTTATGTTTTATGTTTTGTGGTGGTGGCAGTACAGTGTATAAGGTTGAAGATAAAGGGGATATTCAAAGGAGTAAGGTTTAATTTATAAAATTATTATTTATATTTTAGGGGATAAAGTTTCATTTTGTACACTTTTATCCCCTATATTTCCACATCTACATCAAATGTGCCAACTGGGCAATAATTGTTCCATGTGTATGTGTAAAATTATCATAAAACCATCCTAGTCAGCAATTTTGTTAAATATTTGACGAAAAGTTAGTTTTGATCATATTTCCCTTAATTAAATGTTCATACGAGAACATATATGCGTAAAATAGAGTTAAGGGGCATATCTGTGTCCAACACCTAAATACGGGGGCAAAAATATCATATTACCCTCAATTTTGTTAATACATGGAATGAATGAAGTGCAGTTGTATCCAAGTTGAAGAATTTACAAAAAGTTAAAACATAATTGTTCCTCCAAAGTTACTTCCTTTCCTCTCATTAGGAATTTTTTATTTTATTTTATTTTATTTCAATTTTCAAGTATTGAAAATATATTATTTGAGTACAACAACCTGTTGAATGAATAAATCAATAGCAATTTTCATATGCCAGAGTATGAGTTCTTCATCCATGCACTTGTCATTTTCATTAAAGCAATGGAAAATAAAAATCAGATTTTTATCACATTCCATATTTCATTCTTCAACTTAATCAAGGAGCAATTGTACAACCTCAACTACCAGAAAGAACCCTACTAATTACTAACCCAAGTTGCTAAGCCTTTCACGTCGACCAGCACGCATATAGCTCTCGACTTCAAGTCCTGCAGTTCCGAACTTGGTTTCTTTATCTTTCTTCTCTGTCAAGTTAAAAATGTCAACTTTTAAGCAGAGGAAAATTGAAACAACTCTTTTACCTTTCTTTTGACATCAGTTTACTTGCTTCAGCAACAGCAAGACTCGCACCATACAGTGCCATCTTCTTCACCTTGAAATATATACACAACACACAGTGAAAATATTATCAATATCTTACTTAGTTTAACTCAAAATTCAGACATACCTCCAGTTTATCTTCCTTGGATCTATGGGATTTTGGAAGCAAGCGGAACTCCTCTGTCAATCTAACGCACTCTTGGATGTTTTCGGGGGATACAAAGTCAAGTGCCACTTTAATGCACGACTGTATAAGAGTGGAGAAAAAAAAAAACAAAACAGAATAACGAATGACATGAAATCCTAAAATCCACATGAATTAACATAATAATGATGGATGCAGTTGAAAAAAAAACCCAAAGAAGTAAGCAAACACAAAAGATTACGCCCTCTCCAAGATATTGCTCAAATGACAAAAACTCAAGGTGACATTATTTTTTACTAAAGCAAGATTTCACCTGTTTATTCCTCACTTGATGTGGACACCCAGCAGGAATAAAGACGGCCTCTCCAAGATACTGCTCAAATGACCATGGTTCAATGCCTGGAAAATAAGCAATAAGAATTAAAGTTCATTTAGTTTTAAGGAATGATCAAATAAGAAATTCTTACCAAACTCTTCCTTGAGCTGTTTCTTATGCTTCTCATCGAAATAGAAAGATTGGTCATGAAGAGGATGAACTACCTAAAGCATGCACATTGCAAGTCCAATCAGACACTCGAATGATGTAACATACTCCCTCCGTCCCAAAAAGAATGTTCGGAAAAAAAAAAAAACAAATTTACTTTAGATCTGTAGCAAATTTGAAAAAAAAAAATCAGGCATTCATTTTGGGACAGAGGGAGTACTACTTTGAGGTTTCATGACATTAGTACTCACAGACATCACAGGAGCATTATTGATTCCACGAAATTCTTTCCAATGCTTCTTCAAGTACTCAATTAACTTGGGTACATCTTGCCTGCGAAAGATGTCCCATACAGCTCCTCCACATACCCCATCAGAACAACCGTTTTTGCCTTGCAGAAGATCTTCATCTGCAGATGAATTTGGAATCATTGATGATGAGCTAGAAAGTCCATTGAATGCAAAAAGAAAAAAAAACTAATTAATCTTTCTTCATACACAGTATATTCATACCTTCAGCTTTATGTTCCTTCGACAACTTCTGAATGGCTTTGCGTTGCTCAGAAGAAATCTTCACCTTGGTCGTGTGTGTAAGTATGTTCACCTGAAACCAGTCAAAAACTAATAAAGGTTTGTGACGAACAGACAGGGAAATTATATATTGTTGAAAAAAGGTGCATTTATCAGCAGATAAAAGCAACAAAACTCAATAAAATATGGAACAGGCTGATTTTACATGGTTGAAGTCTTTGCAAATTTATTCTTGATCAGAATAAAGCAAAATTAGTGGCATGAAATCCAGTGAAACTTGCATAGGTTCCCTTGTGATCTGAACGTATATTAACTATGTATGTACTCTACAAAAACTAAACTTTACAGATATGCATGCATCTTTGCGTTTGCTAGAAGGTTATAAATAACTAACCAGTGTATTGAATTACAAACCAGGCTATCTGCATTCTGAACCGAATCATGTCAAGTCCTACATGCAGAACCTATCATTCTACCATATTCGATTATTCAGCAATTATGAACATTCCAGTAAAAACAATTACAAGATGCACATAAGACACTAGCGATTCATACAAAAACTTGTGCAAGCATTCCGCTCGTTCTAGTCAAGGTTTCTGAACACACACGTGTATTATGTGTGTGTGTGTATATATATATATATATCCAGTATATTCAGCTGAAATATGGAACTTCTAGAGATAATAAAACTGGAACGCCGAATCTTATACAACAGATAGAGCATAAGATCCAAACAATAGATGCAAGAAGAACATGTATTTATTCTCCTTTTCAGAACCCATATGCTTTTTAGTGGTAATTCGAATCAACTTTTGGCCCTACTAGTGATACATTAGAATGATAGAACCGAATTGAAGCATGAAGCAAAAATCTAATATGTTCTTTATCCCAAATCCCATCCATTATCCAGAAAAGAATACAAGGGCTTTTACTTACGGTTTCTGAGAGCAATACCTACTGGGAACATAAAATTTAAGGCTAAGGCACTAGTGGTCATGCTTTGAAAGAATTCGCACAATGGTTTGAGGCCTGGGTGGAGAAATAAGGTGACACAGAGAAACAGCCTAGCCTCTCTGTACTGGAGGAAGACTGTGCACGCTTGACCTTTCCCAGACCGCTAAAACCTGGTGGGGGTGGAAACCTACTTTACTGGGACAAAAATGTGGTTATAGTCAAACAAGGCTGCAGCAAGAAAAGAAAAGCGGATTGTGAACATACCGCATCAGATATGTCACAATGAAGCTTTGCCACTGAGTCACCTCTGCCAAGCTCCTCAGAAAATCCATAAGCAATGTAAGTTTTTGGTCCCAAGTCCGGCTTCGGAGCAGCTTCAGGAAGTTTTGTCGCGAGATTGAGAACACCAGATCTAGGATGAGTATAATCACTGAATGGAAGCATAGCAATAAATTCAGCACCATGCCTAGGCAAACATTCTTCAAATGAATTTGTTGGAGGCCAATCCTTGAGCTTCAACATCTCTGGCCAACCGTTTTCATGGCTACGGCCCTCAACATAACCTTTGAAGAACTGGTATAGATTAATCTCAACCTTCAGGGAAAAAAAACATGGTTAGCACATAGCTTTAAGTACACTTAAGCGGGCTTTGAGCCAGAATAGCTTGCTCATATTACCTTCTATATACAAACTAAGTCTAAACACATTGGTAGAGCCCAGGCAATCATGTCCACAGGAATGAATGCGTCTAATCTCATCTCAGAAATCTTTATGACATGTGTCCCAAGCATAAAACACCCATAACTACAATACTGATTTCATTCTGTGTATGACATAAAAGTAGATTTGAAGGCCAATATATCAAACCCAACATACATTACTTGCATATAGGTATATATACCTTGTGTGTCCTATCAAGAGAGAGAATGCATATACCTTGTGAATAGAACCATATAGTGCCTTGGATTTAAGACTCGGTTCAAAACTTCAAATAGAAGATGACTGGTAAGTTTAGCATATCAGTGAACACCAAGATAATCTACCAGTCTTACAGAATAATGCAATTTTGAACATGAACAGAAAAACAAAATGCCAAAAAGGGAAATGTAACATTAGAAACCAATATAATTAAACAAGTACCTCACAGTAGTCCAAGCAATCAATGGCTTTGACACAGAAAGTCTCCTCATTCAGCTTTTTCCTTGCAGTTTTGAAAGCCCGAAACATAACCATAGGTTCCCAGCTAAGGCCAGACGTCTTTGTCAGTACATTTCTAATTATAACCGGTTCACCTTTCCTCCAGTGCAATTGAAAATGTTCAAATCCACCTTCTCCAATGTCAGCAGCGTTGGGGTAGTATATAAAATTATCATTATTGTTCTTCCTTGTGGCCGCTTTCCTCATTCCAACAAGATCTTTGTCGTTGTCTCCTTCACAATTGGTAGAAGGACACAATGAACATCCTTCTACAAGGTCAACATGTGGTGACTGATATTTGAAGGTAAGGGCCTCCGCACTCGCAATAAGCTCCTGGACCCAGTTAGCTTCAAAGATGCGTTTCAATTCTAGTGTACCAGTACCACAACCTCCCCGGGCATCTGGAGGGCAAGGGATGGTACTATTCAAGCTCGATCTCCAAACGGGAAAGTCATGGGACTTATCATTTGTAGGATCACTTGCTTGCACAAAAAAACCTCCATTCCCATCATCAGCAGAATTATGTCCCTTCGCATTTGTATCTTCAACATGAGATCTTTCATCAAACTGGTGGAAAGAAGATTCTGCTTCTCTACCACCAGGCTGGATACCTTCTCTAAGTTCACGACAACAGTTGAGACAAAGATCATAAGAACAATCAGGATTGGGGCAGCTTCTGTGGAAATTGACAATGGATGTATGGCAATTATCACTGTTGAAAAAGAATTTATGTTTCATCAATGTGTTGTGTAATCAAAACTAAATCTCAAAAGGTGGACACTGTCTCAAGAGTCTAAAGAAAATTAATGATGAATATGCACATTAGTGTTCTATATGGAAATGAAAAGGAGAACCTAAAGTATGGTCACAAATACTATATCTATCCCTTTTATACAATATGGAGAAGAAGCTGAACTAAACCATGAAAACTAGTCTTCAGGAGAAACTTTTGACATAAAAACGTACACACATAAAGTAACAGGCGATTTAAACAACAAGTGATTCCAATGTACTCTTTTAAATACTCTGTTTTTGATTCAGAAAAGAACTCTCAGCGATCTTATTCCAATTGCAGTCTTGCCCATGTATTAAAGCACAAAGAGGATGTTTCCGGATGACCCATGATGAAAATTGCGTCGAAAATTGCATGAACTGACTGTTGCTTCATAACAGAAGCGCAAACAGTTTAGTGAGCCATAAAGTCCTTTAAATAGGTGGAAATGATCAAGTAGTGCTTTAACCATCCCAATCCTGAGTATGCTTCTATACTCCCAATTATATAAATTGACTATAAACAGTGAAGTACAGCTTCAACTTTGTTTGAAGTCCCTTACTCGAGAAAGGAGAATATGAAACAGAAAAATAAAAATAAAAAATCCAAAAGAAGGAGAAGGAGAAGGACGAAGGAGAAGGACGGAGGAGAAAACCAAACAACATGGAGCGTGGCAAGAACATATAACGTTGAACTAAACTTGGCTTTAGTTATATAGGATTGAATTAAAACCCGACTCTGAGCCTCCTTTCATTAGATCTGCTAAGAATTTGACTCAGAAAACCAGAAGTTATTTTCCCCATGAAATTGCAAACCACTCTCATAGCTAAAATAGAAAAGAACAAAAGAAAGAGTAAAGTATGAACAATGCACACACAGAGCGAGAGAAAAGAAAAAGTGATGGTTGAAGCCTAACCATCGGGGAGAAGAGAGTTACCAATACAATCGATCATCATCATCAAGAATATGTTTACTTATATCTGCTTCTGTAAATTCCCCACCTAAAAATAAGAGAGAAACAAGATAGATGCAAACTCATTCATCAAGCCAAAAAGAAACTTACCAAAAAAAATAGCAACTTAATTTTTTTTTCACATTTTAAAATATATTACCAAGTATGTTAGCTTCCACTCCAAGCTCCAAGCCCTGCTCCTCTTGAATGTGACGGAGAAGAGGCAGAGTATTATGCAGCAAATAGAGTGACCTTTGCAATCTGATATTCTCATCTGTCTCTTGATCCCTAGCCTATTCCCGTATAAACTAAATTTATATTAAATCAAAGATAAAACAAGCTATAGAATGCACAATAAAAGCACCAACCTTTACAATCACATTTGCTTGAAGGCATGCTTTGCAGTTGCAATTGCCGCGACAAAATGGACATGCACTCTTCACTTCTTCTCTTGTTCTCTCAGGATACCTATATCATCACTTGAGAGCTTCAGCATGTTCTAATTAGCAGCCTCATTTTTCTTCTCGTTACACAATTAGGCATAAATGCCAAATTCTTGAAATTAGTGATTCTCATGTTAGTTCCATAAATAAAAAGCAAATAGGAACTCCACTTACCACTTTGCGATGCAATCATGGCAATATCGTTTCCGATTGCAATTTGAACAAAAGATAACATCAGTTCTATTTATCTTCAAGCAGTGGTGACACATCATACTCCCCTGCTCAGCCTATATATCCAGGAATTTTGTCAGAATAAAGGTAGTACAGCTGAAAAATGAAACAAATTGAACAAGTAGAGAACACTGTAGATTGAGTTCGTGTTTTCTCATACTTTCATTCTGCCTTAGGAATTTGGCACCAGATATCAAGCTCAAGATTTCTTCTTAACTTGTACATGCCTTAAAACAGAAAACATAGTATTGCTATTGATTATAACCACTAAACAATTTACTGCTACACGGGCCAGGAATTTGGTTTCAGAAGTCGTTTGTGACCAACAGTCTTTTGGATATTGGGTGCTAAACGTCCTAATACTTCTTTGCCATAGGGAGCTGATATATTTGGTATTTAGATAATGCATCAACATTTAAATGCACACCATAAATGAACCTCTAAACAGTTGCTCCATTGAGAATGATCACTGGTGACTCAGTCCAACAAGCTTGCATGTGAAAACTAGTTTCTAGTCAAGTATCGACAAGCTAAATGTAGCAGCTTCATAGTAAAAGTAACTTAAGGCTATTAACCATTATGGATGCTAACAACTTTTGCTGACAACATCTACATCCATGACTCTATTTGAACAGTCGTACCATCTAATCATCTTCTAAGCAAAATGTGCTCTTAAGATGGCAAATTGACTTTTTAACTAAGACAATCCATATTGACAAGAACAACATATGCATCGTCATTTTTTGGCTTTTGAAAAACGCGGGAATGAAGCAAGTTAGTTGAGTGGGGTGTTGTGCCATTTACAATGCCAACAACAGTATAGATGGCAGCTAATGATCATGATAAATATATGTGCTCTGGCATATTTGACCTTTGAACTGTAAGGTTGATATTAATGCACGAAATAACTGATAATCAAATATAAAAAAATGAAGAACTTACTACAACTACATCAGCATTTCTTTTCTCACTGGATCCCTCTTCTGTCACTGTGATTGTTGGTTGTTGAATTCCATCTACATTCTTCCTTGGCCTACCTCTAGGCCTTTTCGGTACAGTGATATCCTTGTTTTTAACAGAACGTTTACGCTTCTTCCCTTCCTCGGAGAAAGCGAGAATTTCACCAGCAACAATTAACCGTGGTTTCCTCTTAAACCCTTTGGGATGACCACTTTTCTTTTGAGATACACCATTAGCTCCACCATCACTATCATTGGAAGCTTCAATGGCATGATTTTCACCTGCTACGACAAAATAAGAACCTTCGACCATGAATCCAACAGGTAAAACATCACCCACGTCGCTATCATTTCCATCACATTTTTCACCAATAAACGGTACCATTTGACTACCACCTTCATTAGGCCGACTGCACTGATTGTTGTTTCCATCATCCACAAAGGCTTTCTTCTTATTCTTTGAACCCTTAGGCCTCCCCGATCTTTTCTTGACACTAAAACCAAGCTCACCTTTTTCATCAGCAGCTTCAGTAGCCATGACCTGACCTGACCCAGTATGTTCAAAACCGACACCAATGGGACTCAGAGCTCCATTAAAACCGTTATCCGCACCACTCTCATTCTTCAATTCCTCAGGCGGCTGCCCTATTCCTTTTCGGCATTCCATCCCATCGTCACCTGGGGCTTTCTTCTTATTCTTTGAACCCTTGGGCCGCCCCATTTTCTTCTTCTCGCTCAGACCAATCCCGCCATTTCCTTCAAAACTTTCAAAACCCATGACCTGACCCGAACCAGTAGGGTTAAAACCGAAACCATCAGCTTTCTTCTTATTCTTTGAACCCTTTGACCCCCCAAATCTTTTCTTACCACTAAGAAGCCCGGCATTTCCTCCAACAGATTCACTGAACATGACCTGCCCTGGACCATTACTATTGGTAACTCCACTGAACAATCTCCCATCATTTCCATCACATTCAATCACTCCATTCTCATTCTTCGGCACCTCAAGCAGCCTTTCTTCTTGTTTTCCCCCCTCAATTCCACCAGGAACCGAGCCATTACTATTGGTAACTCCACTGAACAATCTCCCAACATTTCCATCACATTCAATCACTCCATTCTCATTCTTCGGCACCTCAAGCAGCCTTTCTTCTTGTTTTCCCCCCTCAATTCCACCAGGAACCGAGCCATTACTATTGGTAACTCCACTGAACAATCTCCCATCATTTCCATCACATTCAATCACTCCATTCTCATTCTTCGGCACCTCAAGCAGCCTCTCTTCTTGTTTTCCCCCCTCAATTCCACCATCACCTAGGGTTTTCTTCTTATTCTTATAACCCTTAGGCCTCCCCATTCTCTTTTTACCTACAATACCCACAACGCCATCCTCACCAGACCGCCCTTCACCAGCAGGAACCTGACCTTCACCGCCACCGGCGAGCTTCTTGACCTTCCTCCTGGAAACTTTCTTACTCTCGTACAATTTTAAATGCTTCTGGCAAAGGCGTTTCCCAGGCACGGCCATCTCTTTACACCTCCAGTTCATTCTTCCCGATCTGCGGCACTGCAGCCTACCTTCCTCAGCCATTTCCGTTTCCATTTTCAAGAAAAAATGGGTAAAAAAAAAAAAACAAAAACCCTACAACTAAACCCTAGAAGAGCATAATTCAAAATTTATAGTAAAGGATTAATCATGCAATGTGGAAAAGAGGATTCGTACAGCAATTCAATTGAGGACGGACTGAATTGGGGATAATCAATGTGATTTATGGTAATAAAATCGTCGTAATCCAGAAAGCCATTGATATTAGTGAGGTGTTTGTGTGTGCTTTTCTTAGCAAAGCTCTTGTTTCATGTGAAACACGCTCTGACACCCGTAGAATACCGGCATTGGTCAATCTTAGGAAAATGGCGGGGCCCACTACTTTGGTAGCATTGCCTAATACTCCCTCCGGCCCACCGTCACAGACGACCAGACCAAACCAAGGATTCATCTTTCTCTTTTGATCCGTTTCAGATCAAGAGTTCATTTTTAAAAATGACAAGTTTTTGAATACTCACTCCGTCTAAGTACATACTTCACGGTTACTGTTCACGCGTGGATTAAAGAAAAAAAATAATGATATAATGTTATGAGTGTAAAAGTAAAATAGGAGAGAGAATGAGTGGAGGGAATAGTAAATTATAATGGTGTTGTGAGTATTAAAATAATGTAGGAGACAAAGTGTGAAGTATGTAATTGAACGTCCAAAATAGAAAATGTGAAGTATGTAACTGGACGGAGGGAGTATATTTATACCCTTATCATCTCCATATATTTACAAAAAAACCATTCATTATACCCTTATACATTCTTTCTCCTATTCTCTACCACACATTTAACTACTATTCCTCCCACTCATTCTCTCTCTTATTAAATATTTTTAACTTTTACATTCTCTCTCATATTCCCTACCACACATTTAACTTTTACATTATCGCTCCTATTTCCTACCACACATTTAATTACTATTCCATATTTCACATTTAACTTTTATTCATTTTTTAAAAAATTTCTTAAGAAGCGTGAAATCCTCCCCATATATTCTTGGTCAGGGACTGAGGGAGTACAACTTCTTTGGTCTCCAAATGGCAAATAGGAGTAAGACCAAGTCCAATAATTCAACCACCAAAAAAAATTCAACTACCCTAATATTACGACAACTCATCTTCTCTCTCCATCCACTTAATCATTCAACTACTTTCTCAACTACACCCCCCACAATAAGCTAGTTTAGTTTAAAATTCAACTCCTCCCAACTCATCATTCTATACTCCATCACTTTGAGTATTTTTTTTTTGTGTCCAAATCAAATGAAACTTATATCAATTTGTAGGGGGGAAAAATGGTTAATTTTGGTGAAAAAAAAATTTTAAAAAAAATTAATTTACTAGGTGATAATTGAACTCAAATTGAAAAATGAGTGTTTTTTTTTTGTGTCCAAATAAAATGAAACTTATATCAATTTGTAGGGAAAAAAAATGATGAATTTTGGTGAATTTTTTTTTTTAAAAAAAAATCATTTATTATGAGATAATTGAGCTTAAATAATTGGGTGAAAAAATGATAAAGTACGGACCAATCAACTCCCTCCACGTGTCATTGAAGCAAAAAAAAAAAAAAAGGCTTCACGCGCCACTTCTTGCACGGACCAATACCACATCGCCACGTGTCCCACAACTCCTTCTTTCAACCGGGTTGAACCTTTTAATTCCCCACCCCTCAACTACCCCCATTCAACACCCTTATTAAACACACTCAACTAACTAACTCTATCTCAACTACCTACTCAACTAGCTTATTGGAAATGGCCTAAGAAAGGTTTAAACACTATTTAGGAATTTGACATCGCTTTTTTTTTCCTTTTTTTTTTTTTTAAGGGAAACTTGCTTCTGCGAACAAAGCAAATTTAACCACGCCTACGTCTCGTATTTCGGTGTTCAACTATTGAATGAGTTTCATATTTGATGAGTGGGTTACACAATTTTCAATTTGATATAGGTCGCACAAAATTATAGCAAAGATGCGTGGATGGACCAAACACCCTATATTAGCCGATGAGGAGTACACAACACGAGGTATCCATCAAGTGCCTATAGTTTTTTTTAGCTCCATCGAAATTGTTGGGTTCGATCTTTAAAAATACATAACGTTAATACTTGGTCAAGAGAATATTGTCACCCTTCTTTTTTTACCCACTATGAAAACTAGATTAATTAGCATCCAAGTTATTTCATATACTTGTGGTTCATTAAAAGAAATGGCATCATAGTAAGCCAATAAGAATCAATTGTTAATATTGTTTAACTTAAAACGATTGACATATGTGGTTCTATGGTCTAGCGGTTAGGACATTGGACTCTGAATCCAGTAACCCGAGTTCAATTCTCGGTAGAACCTTCCTTTGTTTTCCTTTTTTAATTCTTTCTTTTTTATCAGGTTCATGGTCCTAAGGATATCAAAATTTAAGACATTCAATTAGCTTATGAACGAAACCCTTCATAAGCAGGGGCGGAACCCATGTACCCCACGGGGTGCACATGCACCCGACTACTTCTCAATATTCAATAAAAATAAAAACAATCAGACCTGTGAAGTTTATGAACGAAACCTTTCACAAGTCTTTTATCTTCAAACCAGAACTAAAATTCGCCCCTAAATCAAACTACACTACTCATACCGTTACAAGATTCTGAGTCAATCAACAGTTGTTAAAACTAGACCAAAGTAATTTATCGGGGTTAAAAAGGAAATAAAAGAAAAACTCTTAGTTCAGAAAGCCAAATAAAACTAGTAATGTACAAGTAACCACTACATGTCTTCATGTAACATACAGAAAGAAACCACAGGCACATAACTGTCCCTACAAATGTACAAGTAACCACCACATGTCTCAAAGTGCTCCACTACAGATAATTCAGCAATTTTCTCCATGAAATCTTTAGGAACATTGAACAAGGAGAGTTCCGATACCCTGTTAAAAACGGAGCTTGCACAAAGATTGGTCATTTCTTCGACTGGTTATGAGGGTGTACTTGTCTTCGTTATTGCAATTATTGTCTGGGGGTCTTTCTCCCTTGAGGTGCCTGAAACGGGTGCTGCTGAAAACATACAGACCATGTTTCAAATTAATTTTCACAATCAGTAATAAAAAGGCTATTTACAGTTTCTACTCAATGATGCTTCTATAGTAAAAAGTCCTCACTGGATAGAAGATGAGGACAGCCGATACTACCTTTGTACCAAAATGAAAGTCCCAAATCAAATTTGCTCTATATCAAGAGCAAATTTGAATTTTTTTTTGGACATCCATTTGGGGACGGAGTACTTATTTATCAACCTTTACGTCTCTTTCAAGAAAATGCTAGTGAAACCCTATCTTGAAAACAGTCAAACTACTGCTAAGATGAGGTTAATAAAGTCAAACCGCTAAGATGAGGTTACTAAAGTCAAACCGATTAAAATGTTTGGAATGCTAAGTTGATCATATCCTTTTCATGATGGTGTATAGTCTAGAAAAGAAAGGAATAAAAAAGAACACTTTATGTGCTCAAATTCTTCATCTCAAGGAAAAATGGCCACTCAGTTTTCGTGAGACTATTTTGGGTGCTTCTATGCCATCTATAATTTTGACCATTACAGGCACTTCTGTTCATGAGTTAAGATAGGAAAACATTGATGATATAGTTATGCATCAAAAGTTCAAAACTTTCACTAAATGAAGAGAAATGTGTTGACGAGGACTCAAAATCAGCAAATCGACCAAGGGAAAGCTAAAGGGCATAACTCGCTAGTACAGTCGAAAATGGATAGAGCAAAGACAGAGCTACTAAGATATGTGGATACTAAGGCTCCGTTTGTTTCACCGTAAAACATTTTCCGGAAAATGTTTTCCGGAAAATAACCTGTTTTACGGTGTTTGGTTAGCCCCCGGAAAATGTTTTCCGGAAAATAACTCGTTTTCCGCTGTTTGGTTGCCTAAGTAAAACGTTTTCCGGAAAACATTTTACGCCCTTCCTAAGTAAAACGACCTACTGACCTTGTCCTAAGTAAAACATTTTCCGGAAAATGGAGGCCTTAATGTACAACTCATATTACGCCCGGTACAACCACCCCACTGCCTATCCCACCCCCACCCCCCAAAAATTTTTTTTTTTTTTAATTTTTTTGTAATCGCCCCCCCCACCCCCAGCCTACCCCACCCCCCCCCACCCCCCCAAAAAAAATTTTTTTTTTTTTTTTTGTAATCGCCCCCCTACCCCCTGCCTACCCCCCCACCCCCACCCCCCCCAAATTTTTTTTTTTTTTTTGTAATCGCCTCCCTACCCCCCACCCCCACCCCAAAAATATTTTTTTTTTTTTTTTTTTAGAAATGTCGCTTCTCCCCTACCCCCTGCCTACCCCCCCCAAAAAAATTTTTTTTTTTTTTTTTTTTTTTGTAATCGCCCCCCCTACCCCCTGCCTACCCCACCCCCCACCCACCCACCCCCCCACCCCCCCACCCCCCAAAAAATTTTTTTTGGGGGGGGGGGTGGGGGGGGTGGGGGGTAGGCAGGGGGTAGGGGGGGCGATTACAAAAAAAAAAAAAAAAAAAATTTTTTTGGGGGTGGGGGTGGGGTAGGCTGGGGTGGGGGGGGCGATTACAAAAAAAAAAAAAAAAAAATTTGGGGGGTGGGGGTGGGGGGTAGGCAGGGGGTAGGGGGGGCGATTACAAAAAAAAAATAATTTTTTTTTGGGGGGGGTGGGTGGGGGGGGTGTAGGCAGGGGGTAGGGGGGGCGATTACAAAAAAATTTTTGGGGGGTGGGTGGGGGTGGGGGGGTAGGCAGGGGGGTAGGGGGCGATTACAAAAAAAAAAAAAAAAAAAAAAAAAAATTTTTTTTGGTGGGGGGGGGTGGGGTAGGTCACCTTGTGAAATATGAGTCGTTTTACCAAACACCCGAAAACATTTTACACCCTTCCTCCGTAAAATATTTTCCTCCGTAAAATATTTTACGCTCTACCTCCGTAAAACATTTTACAGGAAAACATTTTACAGGAAAACATTTTCCAGAAAACGTTTTCCGGAAAACATTTTACGTCGAAACAAACGGAGCCTAATGTGCAAGATTTTGTTTTATATAATACATGACATACAACAACAACAAAGCCTTAATCCCAAAATGATTTTGGGTCTGCTAACACAAATTGTCGCATACACTTGTCAATGAAGAGATGGGAAAACAATGAAATAGTGGACAGATAAAAAATAAAAAATAAGTGTGAAGAAAATCAAGAAAAAACATGGAAAAATGCTTCAAGGTGGCTTTAGGTATTACCTGTGTGGGATATGGCGAGTTTTGTGCGGGATATGGCGAGTTTTGTGCAGGATATGGCGAATTTTGTGCTGCAGGAAAAGGATAGCTTTGGGGTGCAGGATAAGGTGAGCTTTGGGGTGCAGGATAAGGTGAGCTTTGGGCTGCAGGAATAGGTGAGCTTTGAGCTAGGAACTGGAGAAATTCTTGCTTCTTCATCTCAAAGCTGTGCCTTACATGGCCCAAGATTTGTTCTTCCCTCATCAGATCTCCCACCATCCTTTCCTTTTTCCATTTCTTCTCTTTTATCCGTTGTTCAATTTCAGCATAGTTCTCAGGTAAATATGATATCCCAGAGCTTACTGGAAATTTAACATCTAAATCCACTCTAACAAAAACATTCAGAAGCAACAAAAATGTCAGAATCAAATAACAAATAATGTGATACAAATCGACAACGAAAGCAATGAATGTTATATTATCGGCACACAGAAGTCTATCTACAATCTATATAACGAATACTCGTGATGGAACGGAAAAGAAACCTTTGGTAGGAAATGCACATATGTCAGCTAACACAAACATGGAAAAAAAAGAGTATCATTGGAGCTTCATAAAAATGGTTTTCTGATTACATGAAAACTAAAATAAACAGGAATTATGCTATCTCATATGATTCAAGTTACTGAGCATGGTATATGAAAAAATGATAGAAGGGAGAGGTTAAGCAATTAATTTATGCTATAGTCCTTGGGTTCATACCTTCAGACATAATAATGGCCACTGAATGATTGATTAATCATGCACAATCGACCTCTGTAATCCACTATCAGGCTCTCAGGGATTAAGTAAAAAATAAATGCAAGGTGCAAATTGAGCTAATGAGAGCTGAATCGCCACCAGTTATGGGTATTCACTTTATACATGTTTACACTACATCACATAAATAGAAAACACCAAGTTGCAGCAAGTGGAATAATTTCTAAGAATCTGGAGCCACAAATATAGATGGAATTATAACAAGTACGATTCCAAAAATATATATTCATCAACACAAGTAGGGAAAAGAAGATGTAATATCCAAGCTTCTTACCGACTACCAAGGCGAAACACACCACAACTCTTCAATATTCCGCCATCCATAGATAAGGCTCCGTGACTTATGAGAGGGAGAGCTTGTAGCATTTCTGCCTTAGTTTTGTATACTTGCAGATGTGAGAACAGATGATAAAAAAGAGTCTCCCTAAGTCCATGGCCACTGGTAGTGAGACAAAACAAATTCGAACTATCTACATGAATCATATTCACAGCAAAGCCAAGAAACCCAGGCGGAGATTCCCCGCTTGGTAACTTTGGCTTCCATAGATCAAGCCTCCTCTGTGAGTCATCTGCCACAAACTCACCAACATATGGTCTGCAACCGTATGCAAAAGAAAAGGGGGAACTGGGTTAAAGTGCTCAGAATATTTGCATACTGAACCTTAAAGCCCACAGACAGCATACAGATCACATACCTGAGCTTCTCAAGACAAATGACGGTAAATCGTCCATCCAGAGCCCTTCCGATAGAAGCCCCAAGCCCATGGAGACCAGAACCTTTATTCACAGAGCCTTCACTATCACATGTTTCAAGAGCTTTAACGCCATCATATGCCGTGCAAACAACTGCCAACATAGTTTCCAACCCCAAGTACTCCGAAAGAAGCCTGGTTGTCGTAAGTAATGGAACCAATAAACATACTGATAAATAATGAAATGCAAGTATTAGAGTAATAACAGATTTTACAAATAATCTAGTAATTTTTTCTCATAGTAGCTTTTTATTGATGGAGTTTGAAAACCATGTATGACCATATGACATGTAAGTATTAGAGTAATACGTAAACCAACCCACACCCTTTAAGACGGATTAGCATATTGATGGTCACTTAAAACCACATACGAGAAGGAGTACATAATGTCAGATTTGTACCAAAATATTAAGCTCTGCGCCTAAAATAAGAAAATGTACAAAATTCACGACCAGAGAAATGGAAAGAGGTGGGAACTGGAAAAACCAAGCTAACCTGCTAAGGTTCTCATCATGCACTTTTCCAAGCGTAGCAACAATACCCAGAACTTCTTTAGTCAATGGAATAGCTTGAGCACCATGACGTGTCTTAAGCTGGCACAAGATGCCAGCAGCTGATTTCTCATACTTAAGAATATTTTCAACTGTTTCCTCCTCACTTCGCACAGAAATGTCTTCGCCTTCTGTCCCAGGTGTTTTTGACGAATGGTACTTCCCAAGCGTAACTAAGGCAATAAATTTCACCCAAAAGAATATCAAAGCTTACTTAATTTCAACAAACACAATATCAACAGAATTGAGGCCTTAAACTTATGCAAATGAGATCCTTAGCTTAGTATGTTCTGGTTACTACGGATCTACAGAACAATTACTGGCTCTTCTGATAACCTTTGGAAAAAAAAAAGAGTACATTTGATAGTTAACCAAACTTATTACCTTGCAGATCTAGAATGGACTCGTCCAAGCTGTTTTTATGAGTCTTCAAAAACTTTATGTTTTCTTCATGCTCTTTTATTTTTCTACCTAGTGTTTGCATATCACCTTCCAATTTCTGCAATGGTGAGAGTAAACCGTTGTTTATAATGGTAACAACTGAGACAAGATACTTAAATACAAGGGAAACATATTTTCAGGTCCAAGATATAAATACCTTTGCAGAATAGACGACTGATTCTGCCTGACATAAAGCTCCATTATCGTTTCCATCCCTTGCAACATTACTAGAGTTCATATGACCATTATAGTTCAATGCTGATGGATCTTGAATATTTAGTGACTTTGTATGTATTACCAGCTGGAAAAAAGAAAACAGAACATTATCATTTACTCCCTCCATCCCAAAATGATAGTCCAATTTGTCATTTTTGTTTGTCCCAAAAAGATAGTCCCATTTTCAAAATTATAGGCTAAAATCATTGAACTTCCATAATTGCCCAACAAGGAAGAAGGGGAAGAGAGAGAGTAGTGTACAATGAGGACAATTGCTAGGGGAGCAATGGAGTAATAACTAAACTTCATCCAAGGATAGTGATGGAATGAAAATAGGTTGTTAATATGTTTTAATAGTCAAACGAGACTATCATTATGGGACGGAAGGAGTATTAAGCATAGTTATTAAAAGCGCGCCTAGGCGCGCGCCTAGGCTCCGGGCGCAGAGAGGCTCAACTTTGGAGCCTGGATTGTGCTAGGCGAGGCGCTGTTTCATAGGCGAGGGATTAGGCGCACCTAGGGTTGAAGCGCGAGCCTTGATGGTGTGCGCCTAGGCTCCGGGCACTATAATTGACCAACAATTAAATCGTAATTAAACCTAATACGCGACTAATACTCTTCTCTGCCACGACTCTCTCACGTACACGTGTCATAACTCTGTATAAGAGTAGCGATCACTAGGAACTCCTTCAAACTAACAGCGACGACCTCCGGCGACCTAGGAAGAACTCCGGCGATCTCCCTGATCACTTGATGTTGTATGTAAACTATATTTTTAGTATAGTATACATACATTTATGACATATAACGTATGTTTGTGCTTGTTTCTTTTATGACTTATAACGTATGTTTGATTTACTACTTGCATTTGATTTATTGCTCATCTTGATGTTGTATGTATACTATATTTTTAGTATTTTAAGGCATTTTTGCGTCGTCACTCGGGCGAGCGCCCGCTTTGCGCCTAAGCTCCGGGCACACCTTTTGCGTCTTGGGCCTTTAATAACTATGGTATTAAGGAGATCCGATAAAAATTAAGCCAGTGAAGCATATATGGTTCACATGTGATTATGTGAGCCATTTAAAAGCGATCTACCACACTAAACACCCAACGAATGTATAAGTGGTTTTACATGTGAAAACCATCACTCCACACTAATTTTTTGCTTTTTTGTGTGTATGAAAGCCTCAGTAAAGATACTAAAGAACAGATTGTCACAACCATCCCACTACGTAAAGCCATAGAAACAGCTCTAACGGGTAATTTTTATTTATCACCATCATCCCCGCATTCATCATATTTTTCGTGCTTCTTTCCTGGAGAAAGAAATTGAGCTCATATCTCAAGATACTCTAGCCACTTTTCATGAATTTTCCCTTTAATTGAATCACAGATCTGGCATGACTGACCTAATCTACTTCTATTTATAAATCGAAGACAGCGGAGTTCTCAACATACAGCACTTTCTTGCTAAAAAAACTAAGCATACTGTTTTCACACTAATCACTCTAAAAAAATTCTCTCCAAAAGTTAAATATGGTAGATTGTGCAGTTCACATGAACAATTTAGAATGCACCATAACTTTTTTTTTATATACATTGTAAAGAAGGATATGAGCGAGTTTGGGTTGAGTAATGACCTTTTTTTGAACGGATGAGGAAAGTAAAAATGGGGTAAAGGCAAAGTGACTTGAGTACAAACGCACATTCAGTATACCAATTATAATTATTATCCAAAATGTTACAGGGAAAGGAAATCTAGTCTTTTCATAATTAGAAGTTTGCTCGGTAACCATAGAGTTACCACATAAAACTTGTACAGCCAAATAAAAAATGCAATGACTCTTTCATGTCCTGTCAGAGCTTTTTACTAATTGTAAAAGCCTTTCTGCTCAAAAAAAAAATAATACATAAAAAAAAAAAAAATTAAGAAAAGCCTAAACACGCGAAAGAGAGTCGAGCCTGAAGCGTAACTGAAACAAGGCCTGCAAATTAACCAAAATCTCTCTCTCTCTTCTCCCAAAGTTTTCTATCTGAGTATATTGACGGTTGACCATAACTTGACAGTAGAGGTCAACAGCAAAAGATCTTACACATTTGCTCAAATCAAGAAAAAATATATATTCAGTGACTGTGGAAGTCAAATTATTGTTCAATTGAGGTCCAAGACATAGTCAAGGTTTATAATATACCTATTTCCATCTGTGTTAAAGACACATCTCTACTTTTATTACAAAAGAAATATAATAGAATGTTGTGAATAATACAAATGGGGAAAAGACTTCAACCTTCCAATGAAGTGGGGAAAAACAGAATGCTATAAATAGAAAAACCAACAGCTCACCCTCAAATTCTCCTGTTAGTTCTTTTTGACCATTTTACCTTCTTCTCATGTGATCAGGCTCTCCAGAATTACACCCCACATATATGCCAGAAATCATTGTAGCAGGTTTATGAGGTGCATGACATGGAGGGTTCTACAAGTCAATCGGCATGTCTAAAGAAGCTATGTTCCCCTAATTAGCCCCTAAACCACCTCCATTTGATAACCCAAGTTAGAACGCCCTATGGAAACGAATAATTTAGCACCTAGCATACCCTCACATAGTTTTATAATGCTTAAGTCACAGGTGAAGCCACATTGTTGGCTAGGGTGTCATTCGACCCCTTTGTGGTTTATTTACTAAGTAATCATTTTATTGTCGTGGGAATTTGTGTTTTTTTTGTTCTTTTTAGCATTAAAATGATAAATTTTCAGATATGCCCCCCCCCCCTTTTATGAAGAAAATATAACACTAAGTTATAATTTTCTCCGCCTTTAAGCAAAATATGTGTCTTAGCATGTAATATTTTACTACTGAAATAATTTCAACCCCCTTCGAACAAAATTCTGGCTTCGCCACCAGCCTGAATCATACAAGGTGCTTATGTTCCTACTACTCAATGAGCTCAAACTTCTCCTTAACATCCTTTTTTTCTTCTTGTTTCTCCAGATCCTAACTTCAAATTCAGAATACACCCTCAAAATCCAGACAGGGAGACATCACTTGCTTCAATAAAGCAAATGGCCTAGTTGACTTAATTACTCCCCCCCAAATTTACACCAACCACATCCGCCCAAATATTTTTAAATTTCATCAAATTCAATTGTCCGATTCCAAAATTTAAAGATCCATTTCATCAAAAGTTAAAATGCACCTCAAAACACTTAACATTAACCAAATTAAAGCTCAATTACACGCAAATCAAAAATTAAAACGCGCATGCATGACTATCTAGAAGTGAAAAACAACATCTACAGATATAAACTAAACCAGAAACCAGGTTTTGCGTTTCTCAATCACGAACTTTAACGAATTAAAAAAATAAGGGGAGAAATTCATGAAAGCAAGAAATGTGGAAACCCTAAGGGGAACAATTGAGAGAGGAAGAGAGAGTACCTGTTGATTAGGGGGAAACATGGCGCTTTGGAACGAAGTTGACTGTGTGCGTGTGCGTGTGTGTGCGTGAATTCGCACTCTCGCTCTGTGTGTTTCTCTCACCTCGGCTGTATCTAAAATTTTGTACTTGTCAGTTCATGTCTACAACCACAACCGGACCCGGAAATTACTTTTACTTATTCGCTGACATCTATTGGGGCTGTTTAGGATTTGAAATTAGTTCAACTGGTATAAACTGATGATGTTCATAATGGGCCTCAGCCCGCTGACAACAGAGACAGCGGGCTATGGCCCGTGATCTGTGGCCCGTTTAACCTGAGTCCACCGGCCCGTGATTCAGCCCGTTCCTCAGCCAGTAGGCCAGATTCACCTCTGTATGCCCGGTCCGGGCTTAAGACCACGATCTGGACAGCCCATTTGGGCCCGATTTGTTTGGCCCTTTTATCAAGGAAAAAAAAACACCTTCTTCTAGGGTTTGGATCGAATTTGGCATCAACGAGCTCTTGTTTGACTCGCAGCGATGCAGCCACGACTCACCATTTTGATGTTCAACGGACAAGATGAATTTGAGCTTGATGGGATCCACATTTTACTAAAACGATCTAAGTCGCAAGAAGAAAAAAATGACCGACGTGGCCGAACTCAGACCGCTCAGCGACATAACAGAAGCAAGGAGTAGTGTCAGATCTGTCTCTGTCTGAACCTTCTTATGATTCCTTCCAAGTTGAAACTAAATCCATCTATATCATAATATATAATAGCAGAGTCCAATACTATTTATAGAAAGAGTCACGTGGAATTATAGCGTGAAAGTATACATGTCATTATTTCATTGGCTTAATCATTGCCAATTGAGGATTTAAATTATGGAACTTATCAAATCAAAGATTTTTAAAATTTCAATTCTAAGTAACTCATCCTAAATTTATTCACTAAACCAAAAAAAAAAATCTATTTATCATTCCTAAATCCATGGCAAATTTTGAGTTTATCATATTTAGAATTTGAACATCATATTTATTTTTTATTTGTAAGTATATTTTTTTTTCTTGCTTACATGTACGTACATATTTTTTTTCACTTTTCTTGTTTGAACTTATTTATTATAATCTTTTAAATAAACAGAAGAGAATTTTCGGTTCCAAAATATTTATTCAATTTTTTTTTAATTTGCTTTTTTCAAGATCTAGACAAAATTTTAATTTTTTTGAACATTTATTTTGAAACAAAATAGTATTAGGAATATAATATCATAATATTATATTCAAGTATATGTTGGTATATATTAGATTAGGAAACACAATCCTTGTATTAGATTAGGAAACACAATCTTTGTATTAGATTAGAAACCTTTTTCTTCTAGGAAATTAACTCCTCATTATAACCCTATAAATATGTATATCTAGCATCATAATCAATTGAGTCATTCAATTCAATTCCTCTATTCCATGTTTTGATTGACTTCGTCTAACTCTCTTTATTCTAATATGATATCAGAGCTAAGATCCATAGAAGAACTTCTTTGCCACTTTGCTTCCGCCACCAACTATCAAAGCCCCCACCACTCTTAAAAGTTTCCAAGATGTTCAGCTTGCTGTTCATAAAGCCTTTATTTTTCTCTTTAAACATTGTATTGCCACCACCTTTGAAAAACCCAAACCAAAGTCGTTCGTGTGACGTAAAACTCATAACCCGAATCAAAGTCGTCCGTGCGACGTAAAACTCATAACCCAAACCAAAAGTCCTCGTCATTGCGACGTAAAATAAACCTCAAACCCAACTCGTTGTCGAGACATAAAATCGTCGTTGAGACGTAGTCATGCACCAAACTATCACCACCTCGAATGTGAGGAACCACATCACATCACATCAGAAACAATTGTATTAGATTAGGAAACACAATCTTTGTATTAGATTAGAAACCTTCTCCTTCTAGGAAATTAACTCCTCATTGTAACCCTATAAATATGTATCTCTAGCATCATAATCAATTGAGTCATTCAATTCAATTCCTCTATTTCATGTTTTGATTGACTTCGTCTAACTCTCTTTATTCTAATAAATAGTACTAATTATATTGCATATGCAAGTCAAGTACTTTTGCAATTTTTCCATGAATCTACTTGCCATCACCATCGCCATACCAATCTTAACCCTTCATTTGATGATCTATGATTTGAATATAAACTTTTAATGTAGAGAAAATTGCAACAATCTTATGTGCATGTTGCAGAAGATTGGAAACAATTTTCATTTGATCATACGAGATTTAAATCCTTATACTAAAAAAAGTTTTACAGAAAAACAAGATTTATATTTGTATTATATTGGTCAGTCATTGTGTTTATCACGCAAGTTGATTTGACATTGCATATGAAATTTTGAGCATGTTCCTTTTCTTTTTTCCATGCTATTCTCTCGTATATTTAAACATTTATTTATTTTAGTCATCAAAGTATTAATATTTATGTAACTCAAAAAAATAGGCCTAATAAATACTCTATTTTCTTATACCATGTCACGATTTCAATTATTCAACTTTGTTTCACAAAGAATTGTTCCAGAAATTCAAAAAAATAGGCCTAAAAAGGTACTCTATTTTCGAAATTGAAAATTTACTATTTTTATCAAATCTATGCAATCCTTGCTCCTAATTGCTTTTAATTGTTTTAAACTTGCACAAGAGAGGCATGTATTTGTATGTACATGGTATGCTTTGTTAAGGCATGATAAAGCATTGAAATAGTAAAACAATTTTACTTTGATATCAATGATCGAGTGACGTCACCCAATCCATATGAAAATGATTGAAAAATCATTGCGCCAAAAAAATTGGAAGATAATCCATATATTTATCAGATTAATATATGCTAAACAAAAGAAAAAGATGTCCATCCATTAAAGGACACCCGATTCACAGCTTGCTAGTTTGAACTAACCGTGAGATGCAATTAGATTTGAATTATCGGTTAATGATTATAAATCTAAAATGTTAAAGTGTGACAAAAGAATGATAAGTAGTTATTGATTTCTTAACTTGTATATAATAATGTAGAGGGTTAATGAGTTTCTATTTAGCACTTACATGTAAATGTTATTTTATTTGGTAAATTGCGAAATTTTTATTGATTTAATTGTATTTAATGGTGGAATAAAACTATCTTCTATAAATAGAGGGCAAAATAGTCAATATTTTACAGGAAAGGTGAGCAATAAAATGGAACCAAACCTAAATGGAAATGGTGATAATTTGTCCAAAATGAAATTAATCCTATTTGTTTCTTTATATATTAAAAAATAATATTTAAGGTCGGAAAATTCAACAATTAATGTAATTCACTTATTTTTGTTGACGACAATGGTGTAGGTAGCAGCACTTTGAACCGTAAAGAGGCTTAATTATTTGGTGTTTATCGAACTTTGTGACACTCTATAAGTAGCAATTTTGTTGTTGATGGTGGTACGACCCTTTGTGTTAGAAAAGTTCTATTTCATAGTTTAATAAATAAAGAATTGATAGGAGTAGAGCAGCAAAGAAGGACCACAACAATAAATTTCAGCATAAAAGAGGACATATGGGAAGATGAGTTTGTTATGTTTACAACTAAGTAGGTATAGTAGATGAATGGATCAAAGTCATGATTGGATAGTTATATAATTCATGGGTGGTAACGTTATATATGGTATTGGGAGATATAGTATATTCGAGAGAGGGAGAGATAAAGATGGGAGGAGGTGGGGAAGAGTAGGAAAGTGGGTATTGTTTAGACTTTAGTAATGATTTATGTTTAAATCTTCATTTTTAATGAAAAAAATATTAAGATTACTATTTACAATTTTTACATTTTTATCCTCTTTTTTTGGTAAAATTATCTACTTATTGTAAAATGATTGTCGGTTAATCGTAAATAATCCACATATGTTATGTTGTCGTTAGTATTTTCATTGGGTGAAAACTTGACAAATAATTTTTAGGCCAAAATACGTTTAAACCCCTCCCCCCCCCCCCACAAAAGTATCCCGCTATGCATTCCAGGACAAAATTCATTTCGAAGCGGTGCTTCATGTTAAAATTGTTTTATTTTCTCACTAGATCCCAACTAATGTTAAAAATTTAATGAAATTGATTATGTGCATGTCACATGATAAATAGTACGTCTTTTAACTCCAAAATTTAAAAGGGTGAATGTCATTTAACCCTAAATATAAGTTTAAGGTTATGGTTGCGGAGAATTGACTTTATGACAAATGTATATATGACCAAATCCTCAAGTATATGAAAATATTTCTGATATTTTCCAATCAATTTAAATGAGCTATAGATACATACATATTTTCATTCATATTTCTTAATTATTTGACTTCAATTCAATATGATCCGTCGATTATCGACAGGTTACTACCTAGTTTTTGTAAAACCGTAATCCACACCTTAAAATATATAAGCCCATTTTCAATACTTCAATTGATTTTTTTAATTTTTATTTTATTTTCTAAATTTACTAAAAATATATATATTCACAGTCTTTATTTGATATGCTAAATATATATGTATTTTAGTTGACATCATTACTATTAGTATTTACTGCTAATAAAATATGTAAAATATAATTCCTAATTATTAAACTTTTGTTTCATTTACCAAGTCACTAAGGTCACTTAAATATCATTTAAAATTATTTAATAAAAGTTTAAGGCATGTTTTTTCAGGATTTTTTTCTCAAATAATTTCATTTTAAAATTATAAATTCCAAAATAACTCACATTTGAAACTATTTTCCAAAATGACCAATTTTTTATAATTCGCTACATGATGTAGCGAATTCAACATGGAACCGATGAAACTCGATACACCATATAGCGAGTTTAGTTAAATTAGGGTTTAGGCATTTGAATTAATCAATTATAATTAACAAAGAAGAACTCGCTACACCATATAGCGAGTTTAGGCGTACACAGAACTCGCTACGTGGTGTAGAGAGTTTATAAAGGCATTTTTCCAATAGATAAGTTTTCCACATCCAGATAAATTCTCATTCTCATATCCTCACATACTTACTCTAAAAAAAAAACAAATCTTAATATCATTTAATTTTGTCAGAATCGTTGAATACCAAGAATCAAGTTAAACTAACATAATCTTAATCATTATTTTCACCTGTGTTTAGATATAAAATTTAAGTTTTTAACTGTGTTTTAGTATATTATAGATATAAATGTTAGGGTTTTGTTATGTAGGTTTTAACACTATGATTCTGTAATGTATGGTTAAAGATAAACGGGAGTTCAATCATTTTCATGTGCTATTGGGGAGGTGATGATGAACAACCATTTGATGGTTCTCATTTTCAAAAAGGGTCAACATGTGCTTAGGACTAATTGTCGATGGAGATACAATGAGTTGATTGATTAATTATATAAAAAGATGGGTTTAGATCGATCACAATATGATTTTGAAGTCATTTATAGATGTCTTCATACTTTTGATAGTGGGATTGGTGAATACTTTCCTTTTCGTATTGAAGATGATGCGTGTATGGATATAATGTTCGATGTTTTAGCTAAATTTAGGGGGATGGGTAATTTGTAGTTGTATGTGGTTGTAAAATTGATTGAAAATCGACGTTATCAAAAGTTTGAAATATTGCCCACATAGATCATTTATGTGTATTCACCAAGTTGTAACATTGATGCAGGGTTGGTCCAAGTACACAAACACTTGTATCAACCCAAACACCAAATTATGATGATGGGGCATGCCAAAATGATCATGTTAATGAAGATAGTTCTGAAGATGATGTAGATTATGAAGAAGAAGAAGAAGAAGAAGAAGAAGAAGAAGAAGAAGAAGAAGAAGAAGAAGAAGAAGAAGAAGAAGAAGACGACGACACTGATGTAGATGCAATTCTATACGATGACGATGATGAATATCAGGAGGGTAGTAGTGATTCTGATGTCGATTTGGGAAGGGATGATAATGGGCCGATTGATGATAACGTGGAAACACATTTGGTTCATTATAAAACGCCGAAAAATCGAAGGTATGAGAGAGCAGATTATCCTTTTTACAGTGATATTGGTTGTTCTGCTCGACAAGAAGAAGGATTAATTGATTACCATAATGCACCTAGTTTTCCAGTTTGGGATCCGAAGAAACATGGAATTGCTAAAGGGATACGCTTTTCTAGAAAGAACGAGGCGCAATTTGATATAAAAATGTTCCATATTCGCACCAATCAGTTCAGGGTAAGAAAGAGCACAACTCACACATGGGTAATTAAATGTCTATTGAAAATCTTTCAATGCAATTTTTATTTTCGTGTGAGTAGGAGGAAGTTTGGCTATTGGGAAGTGACAAAGTATAAGGCTCCTCACTGCTGCTTATATTCTGGAGAAAGTCGAGATCACCCCAACCTAGATGCGAAGTTTATTGGTCGGCAAGTAGTTAGTATTATTAAGGCCGATTCAGATGTCAAGGTTGGAGTTATTATTGCACACATTAGTGGTTGTTTGGAAAGGAAATTACGTATAATAAGGCATGGTGTGGAAATCAGAAGGGAATTGAAGAGGTTTTTGGAGATTGGGAAGAATCTTATATAAGGTTACCCCACTTCCTATCAGCCATCCAAAAATACAACCCCATAATAATTGTTGAGTATACTCATCCTCTTCCTCATGTCGGTGAATTACACATGTTTCAACTGGTGTTTTGGGTATTTGGGTCTTGCATTGAAGTTTTCTCTCATTGTCGGCCTATCATTTCTGTTGATGGAACATTCCTCCATGGCAGTTATAAAGGGGTAATACTGATTGCCATGGCCTAAGACAGTATACTCCCTCTTGCATTTGCTGCTGTTGAAAAAGAGGACTGGACGAACTGGCGTTGATTCTTATATCTTCTTTGCAGACATATTATAAAGAGTCGTGAAGTATGTTTGATATCTGACCGTCATCACAACATTTTTAAGACTATAGCGGAAGATACGTAGTGGCCAAATGTGCATCATCGATATTGCTTGAGACATATGCGAGCAAATTTCTTGGATAAGCATAGAGGGAAAGGTTTGAAGTATCTGTTTTGGAGAGCGGGTAGAGCAATTCAAGATAGAAAATTGAAATCTACCTTAGAGAGTATCCGTTCAATTAACCTCAAGGCAATTATGGTTTCTGAATTTAGATGCCAAAAAATGGACATTGGCTCGTGATGGTGGTTACAGATATGGCATTATGACTACTAACATGTCTGAGATTTTCAATGGTGTCATGAAGGGAGCCCGTGGGAAAAGTCCTAGGTAGAAGGAAATCATCATCATCATCATTAATAATCCCACTCACCTAACTCGGGACGTGGCGAGGGTAAGTACCTGAATAAATACCCTCCTTAACCTCGAATCTAATCCTCTCCTCGTGCTCCTCCACCTGAGTAGCTCCCCATTGTGAAGAATAATCAAAGAGTCCATCATATTGAGTTTCGGAATCTGGCTGGACCTCGGGATCTGGCTCATCATGCAAGTCCATTTGTGATTGTGGTTGTGGCTGTGCACGACGTCTAATACGACGCTATCGAGGTTCTACCCCATGTACACGATCTACCGGTGCTGGAAGTGATGCAGCCTCAAGTTGTTGTTGCTCCCTAACGTTAGTGAGCGTGTGTCTAATCAACCTCCGCAGCTCAGCTTGTTGCGGCCATGACATAAGATGCTGCTCCTCATTGGTGATATGCATATGTTGAAGGTTATGCACCTGTTTTTATAGAAAAAAAAATAAGTATGAGACATAAGTTAATAAATTTAAGTTTTTTTTTTTAAAAAAAAAAACTAGAAGGTTATGCAGCCTCAAGTCGTTGCTGCTCCCTAACGTTAGTGAGTGTGTGTCTAATCAACCTCCGCAGCTCAGCTTGTTGCGGCCATGACATATGATGCTGCTCCTCATTGATGATATGCATATGTTGAAGGTTATGCACCTGTTTTTATAGAAAAAAAAAATAAGTATGAGACATAAGTTAATAAATTTAAGTTTTTTTTTTAAAAAAAAAAAAACTAGAAATAATAACTTGAAAAATGTAAATACTTACCATACCCTATAGGAAAGTGGCAATCGATCGGTATCCAGCGTCCTCTATATGAAGGGGGTTCTGCAGAAACATGCATGTTATGCTCCGAAACCATATCATATATGGATCAGTGTAATGCATAACGTGAAAGCCTGGTATCCCCCCCAGCCAGTAAGTTCTGCCACTATCCCCAAAGCGCAATGTATTGTTGATGGCAGTCGCTCCAAATCACAAGATTGTTTCCACGCCTATCAACTCTGTGCAAGTCCCTTCGAGTGTCGCACGGTTCTGGGACCCCCTGCAGCATGCCAAACTGCCTCAGAACACGATCCGGTAAATGGCACTCTATCCTCTCAAAGCATATAAGAGGGACCCGCGCCATCCATACGGCCCGTCCTTGAGTGCAGTAGGTCGGAGCATATCTATCTCTATAAGGCTGCCACACAACCTGATCATCTGTTAGCTTGGCCAGCTGATCACGATAGCCTCGCAGGTTATTGGCAGTAACCTCCTTCGGATACAATAATAATCTGGTCCACCTGAAATTTTATAAAAAGAATAATGATAAGAAACAGTTAAAAAAAACTATAACAACGAGAAAATAACGTATGATATATGTATACATGCATCCCAGTGGCATGTGCTCTTGTGCCGGATCAGTGTTTCGCATTCGAATTTCAGGTTGCACACAAAGAAACCGCTCCCAAGCCTAAATCTATATCGATAAAATCTATATCAAATACTAAATAATGCCGATAATTTGAAATCAAACTTAAAACAACAACATATTGCACATTAAAATGAGATAAACATACCTGTAAAATGTTGATAAATCCTCCGCACTGGCTCGTCAGAGGGTTAGTCACACTACACAACTCTTGATATAGAAAAGCCAGCGAAACACTACCCCAACTGTACATACAGACCCTCGAAACCTCTCGAAGCATTGGGAGATAATACAACTTAATCTTGTTCCCACCAAAGCAATACTCGGCTAAACTCGACAATATCCTCGTCGCTAATATATCTGGCAATGTGGTGCCACGACGAAATGAAAGCGGACTAGCAACCTGCTGTTCGACCCAAATAAAACGAGCTATGTGGCCCTCATATGCAATCGAAACTGAGTTATCGATATGCCCTGGATCAATGGAGTTATCCATCTGTTTCAACAAAAGAAACCCAATTTCAATATTAAATAAATACATATATAAGCATAGAGAATTTGAAACATCAATAGCAAATACTTCTAATTCTCCAAAATTGAGTTACAAATTGAGTTCAAAACCCCAAAATTTCAAATATACCACAATAAAGTTCAAATATACCAACTATTGAGTTCAAATATACCAAAAATGGAGTTCACATGTACCAACAATTGAGTTCAATAACAACACTAATATTCAAGAAAATCCTAATAATTTCAATATATACAAACCAAAAACAAAGCATATACACAAATCAAAGTAAAAACCTAATTTTAAAGTGTTTAAAATAGCTTAGAAATTTAGTTCAAACCCCAAAATTTTAACATGTTCAACTACCCTATTTTTGAGACTACTTTAACAAGTATTCAATTCAAAGCAAAATCATCAAAGCATATACCATATTTCAACAAGTACCAAAATCAAAGCATATATCCAAATCAAAGCAAATACTATATTTCAACAAGTACCCATCCCCTCACAACCTTTTCACACAAACTCCCTTAACTCACTCTTAACACTCTCTAACGAATTTCGTTAATTTCTTTGATTCTCAATCTCAAATCATAATTTAACTTTAATAATTTCATCAAATATCCATATTTCCACCCAACATCTTTATCTTTATTTTTATTTTCATTTCGTATATTTTCATATTTAAAAATATAAATATGCTTAAAAACCTCACAAGCAAGAAGGGTAGAAAGGGGTAGGAGGCAAGGGCAAGTTGGGCAACCTTCCTCATCCCAAGCACCCCACCACCGTCATCACAATTTTTTGATTATGAAGGTCCCTATTATGATGGAGGACTTTCAGGGAAATAAAAATGTGTGGGAATGGGAAAAAGGTGACGAAGTGCTAGAGATTCTCAATTTTGAGCCACCACAAAATGTTGATACTTACCTCCAAGTACACAAGAAAAGATGGCAATAATATGAAAACCACAATGAGAAGGTGATGTCATAAAAAAAAAAAAAACCCCTTTAGCTCCTAAATCCAAGAAATATTAATCTGACGTTTTTGTGAAACACTAGAAAAAAAATCCCCGTTGACATGACGAATAAGAATTTCAGGGCAATATGCAACTATTGTCCAAAGGAAATTCCAACACAATATTCATTCCGTTTCGGGGGTTGGGTGGAAACGGTAGTTTGACAAGGTTTATAAGTGGCGTCTATCCCGCAAAAATATGGTATAGATAAGACTCAAACACAGTTTCAAGGATTCACACAATATTCTCAAAATGTTGGTACTTCTTCTTCTTATTCTTCTAACTTATCTTCATATGATCATCTAAATCATAAGAAAGAAATTGTTAAATTTGTTTGTAAACAATCTCTTCTCTTTAATTTGCCCGTCAACGAACAACGAATACTATAAACAATTAGCTAGATTTGCTCTTAATCCCGCATAGCACATACAACCCTCACACGTGATGTAGAAAATACGATAAGAAAATATAAATTTACCTTATGTAATATGCTTGTTGATTTGTCATTTAAAGTTTCTATTTGTTCCGATATATGGAGTGATAAGAGAATAAGACATTTTTATATGCGGTAACATGTTATTGGATTGATGATTCATAGAAAATTCAAAATAGGTTACTTGCATATAGAATATTTGATTAGGCACATACCACACATAATATTTCTCATAAAGTACAAATAATTTTGCAATAATATAATCTTGTTCAAAAAGTGTTTTCAATGTCTTTTGATAATGCTAGTTTTAATATCGCTAGTGTACCCAAATTAATTTTAATTTGTAAACCATCACTAGGTGGTAGATTTTTTCATATTAAATTCTTGTGTCATATTTTAAATTTATGTGTGAAAGATGACATGCGTGCTTTTAAATCTTCTACTGCTTCAATTAAAGATGCTATTTCTATATACTAATATAAAAATTACAAGTGTTACAAGCATTTTTAGAATTTTGTCAAGAATACATGGCAATTTATGGTGATGCTAGTACAAGGGAGCCTTCGGTTTAACCTTCCTCATCACAATCATTATTTGTGGCAAATTTTTATGGAAGAAAACAATCTCGTGGTGGCAGTGTTATTGGTGAATTTTACATATATTTATCCACCAAATTTGAATATGGAGATGTTGACAAATTTGATGTTTTAAGTTGATGCTTAAGGAGAGCACATACTTTTCCTATAATTTCTACAATTACAAGAAGTACTTGTTTGTCTCGAATCAACAGTTTCGATGGAGCAAACTTTTAGCATTAGTGGAAATATAAAACATAATCGTTACAATTTATCATCAAATAGTTTTGAATCTCAACTTTTGATGAACGATTGGATCAAAATGGAAAAAAGAAATCAAGACAAGACTAATGTTCGCGTCGAAGAAGAGTACTTTGATGAAAATATAACGGGAAGCGATTAAGGAAAGTAAAATGTAATTTATTTAATTTTTACTATAGTTTTTTTATATATAAATTAGAATTTAGATAACTATTGTAATAAAAGAGGTAAATACTCTTAATGTTCTCCCTTAATTATGAAAGGCCAAAGTTTGGTTTATCCCCCTCATTGTAAATTTTCTCAATAATTAATAAAATTTAAAAGGTATCGTCCCTTTTTATTTTATATACTTTTATTTGTTTATTTTTTTCTAACATTTGAGATATTTTTTTGTAAATATCTACGGTAATAAAAAAATTCTAAAATAATTTTTTCTATGAAATATAAAAAATAAATGGTATCGTTCGTCCTTTTTTTTTTTTATATACTTTTATTTGTCTTCTAACATTTTTAAATAATTTTTGTAAATATTTTCAATAATAAAATATATTCTAAAACAGTTTTTTTATAAAAAAAAAAGCGTGTAAACTGGACTGTGCCAGAACTGGTCTGGTTCCTATTTGTATATTTTCGGAGCGAAACTAGTTTTGAATCGAAATCGCAAACGGAACCGGGTTTAGTCACACCTACTTATCATGAGTTTAATTATAAATATTTAAAAAAAAAACTTAAGCTTATTTAATAAGAAAAATTAAATTAATTTTAAAAAGTTAAAAAAAATATGGAAAACTGATATCAATTTTAAGTTAAAATGAATTTCTTAACAAGGTAAAATGAAGAAAAAGAATAAAACGAATGAGTTCTAATCAACAGTATATGTCAACATATTTATTAATTTATTTATTTTATACTTAAAGCTTTTTTTATTAAAATATTTTGCTTTTTCATATAAATTATATTAAAAGTTTTGAGTATGTTTTATTTTCATTTGTAAGCTATGTTTTTTTGAAAAGAATTTGTAGACTATATTTATACTCCCTCCAACCCAAAATGTTTGTTCCATTTGACTTTTTTGTTGAACTTTGACCACAAATTTATGAGAGATAAATCATGTTCATGAAATTCTAAAAGTTGTTGTTGATAATATTATTAATGGTGAATCAATAGGAATTTTTAAAATTTCATGAACATAATTAAATTGTCATATATTTATGGTCAAAGTTCAACAAAAAAGTCAAATGGGACAAACATTTTAGGACGGAGGGAGTATTATTTATTTATTTTGCGAAGTTTTATTTTCTCCTATACGTTATAATTAACAAATTATTTTTTAGACTAACTTTTATAAATATCAATTTTATATTGTCATTGAAATTGTTTAACGCTTCCACTGCCAATATTTAAAATTATTACTGACGCTCTTTTTTACTAGTACGCTAATAACACTCTTTATTACTATAATTGAACTCTCAACAAATTGACACACATAAGTTCAAATAAGTTTATAAACTCAATTACTCCCTCAGCCCCAATAAGTGCTTCACCCTTTTGGGTGAGCACGCAAATTATGGAAATGAGAGAAAAATAAAAATGTTATGAGTGTAATTTGAAAATAGGAGAGAGAATTAGTGGAGGGAATAGTAAATTATAATGGTGTTGTGAATATTAAAATAATGTAGGAGAGAGAATGAGTGGAGGAAATAGTAAAGATTCTTTGCCAAAAAAAGAAAGGTGAAGCTTCTATCGGGACGCCCTTTTGGGTAATTAGTGAAGCTTTTATTGGGACGGAGGGAGTATATATGCATTGACATTAAAAAACAGAGGGTCGGCCTTTAGCATGAGCGAGGTGAGCGCTCGCACAGGGCCGCAAAATTTCAAGGGGCACAAAAAAAAAAAAAACCATTATATATATTTCTTTTTCCATTGATTGATTCGTCTGATCGATCGGCAGCATCGGCTCCTCGTCTTCCTCAATACTCCTCCTCCATTAAGCTGATCGATCGACTCCAATTATTCACCCTCCCCCGCTCCCTCTGTTGCAGCGTTGCTCCTCTCACAGCAATCGCCAATCGATACTCTCTCCCGCCATCAAACCCTAGCCCAGCGGCCGTCCTATCCATTGACGTCGTACCACAAGAACCAAAATCGCAGCTTGAAGCTGTGAATTACACAGCAATTGCTCACTCGTTTCCCCTCTCTTCCGTTGTCTCGGTATCGCCTTCAAGTTCGCCGAAATAGATTACGCCGCCAATGTATTTTTTTCCCAATTTGGTGAGTACTATAGATTGAGATAGGGAGTGTGTTTTGCAATTCGATTGAAAGCTTTTGATTAGGATTTGGATTTGGAATTGGAATTGAAATTGGAATTGGAATTGGAAGAGCAATTTGAAGTCTCCTGAGTCCTGATGTCCTGAGTCTGAGTCCTGACTTCTAATTGAAATTCCAATCTAAATTTGTAATCCAAATTTATAATTCAAATTCCAATCTAATTGACTAATTCATAATCCAAATTCCAATCTAAATTTTTTAGATTGGAATTTGGATTATGAATTAGCTAAGACACACACTATTATGAATTGAAAGAGCAATTTGAAGTCTCCTGATGGCTGATGTCCTGAGTCCTGACTTCTAATTGACTAATTCATAATCCAAATTCCAATGCCTAGAATTTGAGCTGCCAGCCAAACACACCAAGATGAAATTTGGGTTTGATTGATTTGTGGCAATGATCAGGTTGATGATCTTTTTGAGGCATCGGAGTCGATATTGACCTTGCAGTCCAAGAGTAGTTTGTCGATTAGGGAGGTCCGGGAGGAACATTAGATTCGTACAAGTTGTCCTCAATCACATGATTCATCTCTTTGTCAGGTTCTTTCGTTCTTTTCATACTTTATAATTTTAAGATTTAAGAACATAATTTTTAAATATTGCTATTATAACATATTTTCTTGCATTTTATTTTTTGTAAGTGTTTTTGGGACCTCATTTTGAACTTTGCACAAGGCCTCTAAATTATGAGAACCGGCCCTGTTAAAAAACATATGCACTTGAACAAAAAACACATGCACTTGCACTAAAAACATATGCATCGACACTATTAAAACATCAATTGACACTAACAAAATACATGTAAAGGCACTAACAAATCACATGCATTAACTTTATTTATCACTCATACTCGGGCACAATATAAGTATTTTTTTTTGTGCCAATGATAGTGTTTTAAGTGCTAACGAGAGTGTTTGTTGAACGTCAATGGTAGTATTTTTTTAGTGTCAGTGACAATATTTTTGAGTGCCGGTCAGAGTGTTATTGATTGCAGTAATAATGTTGTTTGAGTGTCCGTGTATTAATAAGTTTCGGTTATTTACGATATTGTCACTGTGCGTTTAAAAAGGTTCCACTTATTTACCAAAATATCAACGCGCATTTATAAAATATAAGTTCCAGCTATTTAGAAATATAATAATTAATTAAAATAAATAAATAAATAAATAAAATCAAAGTTTGACATTTTCATGAAAGGATGAAAAATACACAAAATTGATGCACACAGAAAAATTGTAAATAAGGTGAAAGGTTCACATCACCAAAACATCAAGAAGCTTCAAGTAGAATGTACAATACAACTTGGACATCTTCCCCTCCTAAATAGCTCCTCCTTGTCTTCTTATACTTAATTTTCCTTTTAAATCAAGCAAAAATGAGCCATCTACCTAAATTTAATCCAATAAAAGCCTTTTATTTTCACTATTAATTGTAGCATCTAATCCAATAGAAGCCTTTTATTTTCACTATTAATTGTAGCATCTGAAATTTTTGTGTGAGATTACATTAACAAAAACTGATTTCATAATAAAACCGTTATAATTAGCTCCTTGATAATTAGAGAATTTTTGGCTTGTTTAGTTTATGAAATTTGCAACATGTAATCTTTTTCATAGTTATAATCTTTTTCACGGCTGGCATACGAAGGACTGAAATATATAATAATACAATAACAACAAGGGGATTTACCATATAATCCCTCAAAATTATCAATTTTATCTTACAAGACAAGCAATATTTCATCTAACCTTGTAATCCCTATATTAATAAGTACACCCTCCCATCATTTTACTAAATTCACCCTCCATCATTTTACTAAGTCCTCACTCTTTATCAGTAAGTTCTCAGTTGTCAACTAAACTACTAAGAACACGGTCAACTCCGACGATCACCAACTTCGGCGACCAAACAACTGAGAACTTAACTTATCAGTAAATTCTCAGTTGTCAACTAAATTACTAAGAACACGATCAACTACGACGATCACCAACTCCGACGACTAAACAACTGAGAACTTATCAGTAAATTCTCAGTTGTCAACTAAACTAATAAGAACACGATCAACTCCAACGAACACCAACTCCGGCGACCAAACAACTGAGAACTTAACTTATTAGTAAGTTCTCAATTGTCACCTAAACTACTAAAAACACGATCAACTCCGGTGACCTCTCAGGCGACCAAACAACTGAGAACAACTTATCAGTAAGTTCTCAGTTGTCAACTAAACTACTAAGAACACAATCAACTCCGGCGATCACCAACTCCGACAACCAAACAACTGAGAACTTATCAGTTAGTTCTCAGTTGTCAACTAAACTACTAAGAACACGATCAACTCCGACGATCAAACAACTGAGAACTTATTAGTAATTTCTCAGTTGTCAACTAAACTAATAAGAACACGATCAACTCCGGCCACCAAAAAACTGAGAACTTATAAGTAAATTCTCGGTTGTCAACTCAACTAATAAGAACACCATCAACTCCGGCGACCTCCAATTCCGGCGACCAAACAACTGAGAACTTATTTGTAAGTTCTCATAAACTACTAAGAACATGATTAACTTCGGAGACCACCAACTCCGACAACCGCTTTGAAGAACAAACAACTGAGAACTTATTAGCAAGTTCACAATTGTCAACTGAGAAAGCAACCAACTTTGACTGGCGACCTACAATTGAGAACTTCTATGTTTTTCTTAATTGTTCTATATGAAGTTCTCAGTCATTCTTAATCATCAACCGTTCTCAGTTATCAACCACTAAAATGCGACCAACTCTGGCCGACGACCACTATGACTACAAACAACTAAAATCATACTAATGTGAAGAGTGGTTGTTGTGATTGGGGTACCAACAAATGGTATCTTAACCCAGGTTTGGATGGGTCCGACCAATTGGACCATGTGTGTATTTATTAGGCGAAGCGACTTGCGTACCATAATTGTGGGGTACAACCCAAAGTCTTACATCTACAATTGAGAAATAAATTGTAGGTATATAAGAATACTCACCCATTTCTGAGGCCTTTTGAGGGTTATCCCAAAACAAATTTGTGCGGGATAAGGAAAAGTCAGATGTACATAACTTTGCTCTTATATTAAAGCATAGAAAGGATGTTTTCGGATATCTCACAATGAAAGTTGCGTCGTATTTTGCATTGCTTACAAAAAAAAAAATTTAGTTCTAAAATGATATTAAATTTTCAGTTTTGATTCTCTTTTCCTGAAAATAAAATAATAGTTGTAATTCCCACCTCTTAAACAAAATTCTAGTTTTGTCATTGGTTATAATTATATGAATAGAAGGAAGGAAGTATTTATTTATATCTTTTCAAGTTAGCCAAATTATAGCACCTACTTACCTAAGGGCACTCTCAAATTGTCACCATATTCATTTGCACATGATCTGTTGATGCAGTTTTCTATTTTGATTCACCATCACAGTACCTATTTTATTTTAGTAAGTCTTGCCAACATGTAAAAGGAAAATTAGAACATGGACAATTGGACATTTTAATCGATCTAAATGCTTCTTTCTCCTCCCAAAATAAATAATCATTTTTTTTTTCAAATTTACCCTTGATAAAAAATATTTTTTTTGGGTATGTTATTTTGGAGCTGAAAAAATAAATACAAATGTCTAAATTTGCTTTTTAATTAAAAAGCATATTTATCAAAGTACAGATAATATTTGTATAATTTTAAATCTGTTTCAGACTCAAATGGCCAAAATACGCTTACCCTTTCAAGGTATCCACCGATTTTCACTTTGCATCCACATTTAAGAAGTCTATATGTTTAGTAACTAAATTTTCAAATCGTCTCCATTTACACACCCTGTCACAAACTAACATTAGAAAATTTAACTTAATAGGTCATGTGCGGAACACGTGATGATAAATGGGTTAGTTTGTAATGATTATTAATTTTTAAGGGGTTAAATGCAATGTTTTGAATATAAAGCGTTAAAAAATTTATTTCTTTTTCCAAATAAATTAACATTTTCTTAAATAATTAATATTTCTTGAAAATAATATTTTTTAAAAATTTTCATGTTGATTTTTTTTTTTAAAAAAAATTAACATTAAAAAATAGTCCGTAAGAGCATATATTAACATTATCTTAAACAATTAATATTATCAGATTTTTTTTAAATAATATTAAAAAATAAAAATTAAAGAATATTATAAATCAAAATTTTATTTAAAAAAATACTAAAAAAATTGAAAAAAGAAAATAACTTTAAAAAAAAACCTTAAAATTTATTTTATCTTTATTTTAAAAATAAATTATTTATTAAAAGAATACTAATTATTTAGTTTCTTAAAAAAACAAATTTCTTAAAAAATATATATTTTTTTTTTGATTTATGAGATTAATTTTAATCATATTTTTTTTAAAAAAAAAATCAATATTTTCCTAAGGATATACTCCCTCCGTCCCACGATAATCTGTAAAAAGACACCTTTTCGGCGTCCCACAATAATATGCACTTTCTCAAAATGGAAATGGGACCCACTTGTCTCTACTCACAACCATTACCCACTTACTCCACTTTCTCTCTCCTATCCAACCATCTACACTCACAACACATCACCTTTTTCACCTTTTACCTTAATTCTCGTGCCATTCAAATTTTTGCACATTTTTCCGGGACGGAGGGAGTATTAATTACTTCATCCGTCCCACACCAAGGTTCCTTGGTGTGGGTTTCATGCTTTTTAAGAAAATTTGTTTTTTGTGCTGTTTAGAATAGATGAGAGATAATGTAAAAGTTAAATGTGGGGTAGAGAATAGTAGTTAATGATTGATTTTTTTTTAAATGTGTAGAAGATCAGAGGAGAGAGAATGTAAAAGTTAAAAATATTTAATAGGAGAGAGAATGAGTGGGAGAAATAGTAAGTTAATGATTGATTTTTTTGTAAATATGTTAACTTTAGAGCATTTACAGCCATGACTTTAAGTCATGGCATTCGCTGAGGTGGCATGATAAAACTCCCCAACCATGACTTTTACAAAGTCATGAATGACTTTTCATTTTTTTGTTTTGCCGTGGGTTACGGCATGGGAAAAAAAATTAAGGCATTGATCAATTAGAGGGTGACACGTGTCAGATTTTTGAAATTAATTTTTTCAACAAAAATTGCAATTAACATGTAAAAAATAATAAAAATACAAGAATATTGAAAAACCTACCATTATTAATATTTTATCACTCTCTATAATTAAAAAATAAAATATATTAATAAAATAATTAATTATAATGAAATTTATAATTAATCATTTATACTCCCTCCGTCCCAGAGAAATACACAAAAAAATACTTGGCACAAGAATTAAGGTAAAAGGTGAAAAAGTTGATGTGTTGTGATTGTAGATGGTTGGGTATGAGAGAGAAAGTGAAGTTAGTGGGTAATTGTTGTGAGTATAAGAAGTGAGTCCCATTTCCATTTTGGGACTTTGCAGATTATTGTGGGACGCACAAAATGTGTCTTTTTGCAGATTATTGTGGGACGAATGGAGTATATTACAATAATTAATAATTATATATAGTAGCAATAAATGTAATATAAATGAGTAGGAAAGAGAAAATATGATGGGATATAATAAAAAGTAGGAGAGAGAAACTGATGACTTTTGTCATGAATGGAGATAAAATTGTTTGGAGTTGTGTTATTGATGACTGATGACGTGGAGCTGAGGTGGAGGAGAGAGAGATGGTTTTGAAGTGGTATGGTTAAAGATGCTCTTACAAGGGTATAATAAATGATTTTTTTTGTAAATATATTAAATCATATGGGTATAAATATATTCAAAACTTGCCATTTATGGAAGGGAACCTTGAAGTGGGACGAATCAAAAAGAAAAGTAGGAACCTTGAAGGGGAACAGAGGGAGTATTAATTATTTAATAAAATGTTAATATATGGTATTATGGACATTAACTATTTATTTTTAACATAAAAATACTTAAAACATTTTTTTTTCAAAAAATAATAATTATTATTTAAGATAATGTTAATTATTTTGAAATAAATAAATAAATTTTTAGCACTTTATATTAAAAACTTTGCATTTGACCAATTAAAAACTAATTATCATTACAAACTAGCCCATTTGTATCATGTGCTGGCACATGACCTATTTTTTTTAAAAAATTAATGTTCGCTAGTGTCAGAGTGTAAAATGTGACGATTTAAAAGTTTAGGTATCAAACAGATCGATTTTTCAAACGGGGTTTAAAGTGAGAATCGATAGATATTTTGAGGGTAAACACAGCTTGGCCGTCCCAAACCATTGAGATTTCAGTCAAAATTTTAGAAAAAATAAGGTTTTTTTCTAAATCATTGTAAATAACAAAAATTTAGTACCACATCATGACGACGCTTTTTAAAACTACAACTGACATTTTTAACACTACACCTTGCAATTAACAGTTACCGACAATCTCTTTTAAAACCTTGATATATTTCACTCGAAAATACTACCACTAATCCTCATTTTTACATTAACATTAACATATTTTGATACAAAAACTGACAATCACCCGGTTTGATATCGATCTAGTTTAAGAATATATTGTTTCTTTATCTTAAAAAAAAAAAAAATTCCTGAGGCCAACTCATATTTTAAATTATACTAATTATTATTTTGTACTATGATAATTCACATTTATTATATAATACGAAACAAATGTCTAAATGCATAGTATGCAATAGCAGGTCCGTCTCAATAATTTATGGTGTCCTGTGCAAAATGAGGTTATTAGGCCCTTAATAAGGTTGAAAAATGAAATGAAGAGGAGGGAAGTCAAAATAAACAATAATTTTAATACAAAGGATCAAACCCAGGCTTTCCAACACCTTTTGCACGCCACTTAACCACTGGAACACTTTCCAACTTGTGTAATGATTCAGAATTATATATATATATATATATATATATATATATATATATATATATATATATATATATATATATATATTAAAAAAATTTGGGGCCCTATAGTTTTTGGGGCCCTGTGCCGCTGAGCTCCTTGAACACCCTCGATAACGGGCCTGTGCAATAGTTTTTGTGTAATTTGAATATTCCCTTATTCCATACTAAATTCATATTTTTGGGCCAATCCCAAATCTTGCATTGCAATTTTTAATATAATAATATTTTCCTAAAAAAGTTAAAACAATTTAAAAATATATACTCCTTCTTCTGTCCCCAGTAATTGTACAATTACTGTTTGTTTACGCGTGAATTAAGAAAAAAAATAATGAAGAAAATGTTATGAGTATGAAAAGTGAGGTTGGAGAGAAAGTGGGGTAGGAAATAGGGATGGCCAAATCGGATCGAACCGGATCGAAAAAGCTCGAAACCGCCATGAACCGTCACGAAAACCGAAACCGGTTTGGATAAGAGCCAGTTAAGGGTCACAAAAATGGTGAACCGGATCGGAACCGAAACCGTGAACCGGACGAAAATTCCTTATTTTTCAATGAACCGGATCGGAAAAGCCCGAAACCGGAGCAAACCGGGGAGAAAACCGGAACCGGAGTAATCGGAACCCAGGTTAGGCCGGGCCGATTAAGGGTTACCATTTTGCCGAACCGGAACCGGCAATTTTCGAACCGGAACCGGACCGATTTTGGCCATCCCTAGAAAATAGTGATTTGATTGGTGTTGTGAGTATAAAAGTAAAGTAAGAGAGAGAATTAGTGGGTGAAATAGTAAAGATTCTTTGTCATTTTAGGAAGTGTGCAATTTGTAATGGGATGTCGAATGAGAAAAGTGTGCAATTTGTAGCGGGATGGAGGGAGTATATAACACTATTTATAATATATATTATGTGTCAAAAGATTAAAAGAAATAATAATAATAATAATCATTTAGTACAAGGAAAATTAAAAAACATGAAAAGAAGGTAGATGAAGATGAAAGAAGCCCTTAAAAAAAGGGCAAAGCACACGTGCCAACTAAGTGCAGCCAACTGTATTTAGTTCGTAGCCCCGAGTCCGACCCTAACCTTGACCCCGACCCTTCTCCCGTGAAACCGATAAATAGTAACGGCAATTCCGCGCCTTTGTATTTACTCTCCCTCTCTCTCTCTCTCTCTCTCTCTCTCTCTCTTTTCACTCCCGTTTCCAATTCAACAATGTCCGGTTCTCTCCACAATTGAATTTAAAAACCACAAAATCTGATCAAAATGGAACCCTAATTTCAACTCCTCTTCTACATTAGGTTCAAATTTTCACTCCAATCTCCTGTTTCAGTCCGATCATACTCTGTTTTCGAGGTTTGGGCTTTTACTGTTTTCTTTTGTGTGTGTGTGAGAAATTGTTGCAGGAAAATTGTGTTGCCGGAAATGGGTAAGAAAGGAAGCGGTTGGTTTTCGTCGGTGAAGAAAGTGTTCAAGAATTCTTCAAAGGACTTGCCGGAGAAGAAGGTCCGTTCATTCGCTTCTGTCTATATTTACATATACGCCATTTTCGTTTTGTATGTATTCACTGTCCATATACGGCGGTTGGTGAAATGCGAAAGCATAATTATCAGATTTAATTAAAATAAATAAATTATAATGGCTCTCTCTTAACAACTTAATTGATCTTGTAAGCAAACTTTTGCTAAGTGGTTGTACCTTATAACAATAGATTATCGCCAAAAAGCATTGTGTTGTACTGTACAAAAATCAGTAATCTACTTACATTAGAATTAGGTACAACTGCAGTCCTTTGTACTGTACTCCATCCGTCCATAATAAGTGTTGCAGTTAACTTGTTAAACTTTTTAAGAAAAGTAAATTGTTTATACATACTTGTAATAAATGCTGACACTTATTTTGGGACGGATGGATGGAGTATACAACTACTCTCCTATAATAAAGGGCATAGGAAAATGTCATTTTTGCTTTCTGAGTTGCATCGATATATGGCAAATTATATCACTAATTAGGCCATCTGATTTCAATAAAAGACGAGAAGAATCGTTATTTGATTAGGGTAGAATCAAACATAGGTTAGTGATGAGTATGGACAAGATGAGGTTGTCGGTCATCGTGGTCCCACTTTCGCTTAAAAACAATGCACTTTGTCATTTTTGTACATACTGACCTTGGACTTAAACTTGTGTTTTTCTGACCACTTAAGCAATTGGGATAATTCATTTTTTTGGGTAATTAATTTGTAGATTCCAAGATTATGTTTGTTTTGTGAATATTGATAGATTGAGGTTGTTAGGGGGTGGTTCCACATTTACTACAAGATATGGTTGTAGATGCATGGTCCCCCTTCCACCATCTACATGGCCTAGCAACTTTTTAGGGCATTGTGAGATAACCATCATGCCAACTTTGCTATCACATCATCCATGTTGATCATCACATGCTTCACTACGATCGGAACTAATGTAGGCCTTTTTTTCTTTTTGGAATTATTCGTTTATGATTTTCAGAAGGATAATGTTGATAAATGGCACCAAGATATGCCGGATGTTGTGTCATTTGAGCATTTTCCGGCAGCAAGTTCGCCGGATATTACGAATGAGGATAGTGATGATTATGATGATGATGAGTTATCACAAGTTGGTGAAGATAGAAATCATGCTATGGCTGTTGCAGTGGCCACTGCTGCTGCAGCTGAAGCTGCAGTTGCTGCTGCTCATGCTGCAGCCAAAGTTGTGAGGTTGGCTGGCTATGGTCTCCACCAGTCTAAGGAAGAACGAGCTGCTACTCTCATACAATCGTACTACAGAGGATATCTAGTAACACCTCTCTCTCTCTCTCTCTCTCTCTCTCTCTCTCTCTCTTTCTCTCTCACTCACACACACACACACAATAAAACACCAAACTTCAATTTGGCTCAACTTCATGTGATGAAAAAATGGTTGCCAAAACCCTTTGTGGTGATCCAGTTGTAGACTTGGGGCTTTAGAAATACAATATCTTCCCATTCTTCCTTGGGTCAGAGAAACAATCTGGTGTTGAACTACCATTCTGATAATCAGTGCTTGGCACATCGACATTCTGAACCATCGCACTTTGCTCAACCTCTGGTTTTAACCATCCATTTTTTTAACAGTTTTAACCACTATATTTTAGATATGCACTAATTATCCCAAAAAAACTAAACTTAGGTTTTGCCAAAATATGCACTAAATATCTCCACTTTTGGGGATAGTGAATGTGTTTCTAAAGTACTGTGGTTAATAGCTACTTATGTTGGTACTTGGTAATGGATTTGTAGGCTAGACGGGCTTTGCGTGCTTTGAAGGGGCTAGTGAGGCTGCAAGCATTAGTAAGGGGCCACAATGTACGTAAGCAAGCACAAATGACAATGCGATGCATGCAAGCGCTGGTTCGTGTGCAGGCTAGAGTGCGAGCAAGAAGACTCCAATTAGCCCACGAGAAGCTTCAGAAGAAGGTTGTTGAAGAAGAAAGAATGGAACCGGAGATGGAAGGGACGAAGCAGAGGAGCCCTATAGAAAAGTTTGAAAATGGAGGAGGGTGGGATGGTAGGAATAAAAGCATGGAGAAAATAAAAGAAAGTGCTGTGAGAAAACATGATGCTGAGATGAAAAGGGAAAGAGCTCTTGCTTATGCTTTTGCCTACCAGGTTAGCTAGATTTGATGCTTTCTTTACTTCAGTTTCAAGACTTGTTTTTTATGACTTGACTTTAGAGCAAAAAGCATAAACCACCCTTCTTTTTTTCTATTGGGTGGATAATCCCCTTCTGGTTCTCTATATTAGGCACATACACCTATTAAAAAAGTTGGAGCATCAAATTTTATCATTCAAACTAACGGGCCGTGTGGAACACGCTTGTCATATTATACATATTTGTTGGTCAAAGTACAGTTTTACGCTTCAAAATCAAGCGTGTAAAACACAACCTATTAGTTTGGATGATGAAAATTGATAGTTGCAACTTCCTTTAGAGGATATGAGGTTAATGTGCCTAATATAGAATTAGAGGGGGTTATCTGCACAATGGAGAACGACAGGGGTGTTTTACGCTTTTTTGCTCTAGACTTTAATTACTCTTCATTGGACCTTTTTTTACCAAACCATATTTTGATTGAATTACTACTACAGCAAGAGCAACAACAACACAAGTTCTTGAATTTGGATCCGAATGAAAATGAGGATGAAGAATTCTATGGGAACGAGCACGAGAAGCCACAATGGGGATGGAACTGGCTAGAGCGTTGGATGGCATCACAACCGTACAATGTTAGACACGTGGGGCCAAACGAGACATCCTACTTGACAATGGGCAATACACAAGATGACATATCCGAAAAAACAGTGGAAATGGACTCGGTTGCACCATTGGGCTCAGTAAATGTGACGATGGGCCAGGGCCGGCTTAGCGGGGACACGGCTGACTCAATGCACTACTCCCGGTCACAACGTCAGTGTGACCCGGACGGGGTCCCTAGCTACATGACCCCCACACAATCCGCAAAAGCCAAGGTTCGAAGCCAGGGAACAGGAAAACAGACTCGAAGTCATTGGAACCAGTCAACAAAGAAAGTTATGGGGTTGGGCCCATTGGGCTGTGATTCATCGAGCTCGAGCGGAGCATTTCAAGTCCTGAGAAGCCCAAGCCCGAAAAACCGTAATGGGCTTCGAGGACAGGCGAAATGGTCCACCGGGTATAGCCCGGATTCGAGTGGAGGAGATGATGGGGCTATTGGTCGTCACGGTTGGAGAAACCATTTTGGTTGAGGAAATTATGGCTTATGAGTTATGAGCTTTTATAATTTGTGTGATTGTTTTTAAAAATGTTAATATGCTGTTTTATCTATTTATGTTACTCTTATAATGTAAAATAAAATTATTTAGTTTAAACTTTGTCCCAGCGAGAACTTTAACGATGTTGCGGACATCTACGAGGTTGGCAAGGTATTCCTTTTTTGTGTACTCCCTCAGTTACATCGGATTTAGGATTTAGGATTTTCTCTTATTTTCTCTTACGGGGATTAAGAAATACTAATACAATAATGGGTCGTTTGGTAGCCTTCTTAGTATTTGATGCTGACCAAATATAAAGATTGGGCTTGGCCCAAGTTTATTAACAAGAAAGCGGCAAAGTGGGCCCAAATCAGAGTACGATCCAAGAAGAAGAAAAGGATATAGGCGGCCCAAGGAAGAAAGGCGAGACAGGAGTATCCCAATAATATCATTCAGAAGGGGAGAAGACCAAGACGTCAAACAGCGACACATTATGAGGTGAGCCGGCGATAAAGAATAATGGCGAGACATGACGTTAAAAGCGACACAGTTGAATAAGGCGAGACATAATGATGAGGCGAGATAGGACAAGAAGTGACTATATCTGGCGAGAGAAGGATTCTTGTTAATGTTATTCACCAGAGGCGGCATATAAATATCTACCAAGTGGGACCCATTAGACGGTTATGCATTGGGATTGATGATCACGTGATTAGGGTTTACTTTATGAAAGGACCAATGATATGGCGACACGTGGCGGTAGGCATGAAATGTGAGGATGTCATGTGCAAGGCACGAGGATGAGGGGTATAAATAAGATATGCAGGCTTCATTGTCAAGGTACGTTGATTAATACACAGACAACCACTCACACTCTAAAACTTTGTTGATTTTCCCCTTTATCAAGCCAATTCTTATCCTCACGCCGGAGGGGCTTTCGCCGGAGCCGCCCCCGGCTTAGTTGACGTTTGATTGTGTGCGCACTATCGGAGAAGAAGGAGCCGGAGATATCGAAGTCGGATTACAACGGTGAAGTTGCTGTTGAGGAAGGTCCTAGCAACATCAAACTGGTTCCGTTGCCGGGACCGTTTTCTCTTCAAGGATTGAAGTGTTATCGGCGGTGGCTCGAGATTAAGGAAGCTCTGTTCTGAGATCGTGAAGGTGGGTTGTGGACGATTCAAGGGGTGTGGAGTTTATTGGTTGAGTTGGCGTTATTGGCAATTTGTAAGCTGAAGTTTGTTGTTCTTGTTATTGTTGGAGTCGATTAACGTTTTGTAAATTTGTGGGTTGGAATAGTTGAATATTGTGATATTGTTAATTGGGTTGGAGTAGATTCCTGTTTTCTCAAGTATTTGTGTGAGTTGTGATTCAAAGTTGTTCGTTAAGAATTGTTCTAATCTGGGTTTGGTTGTAGAGTTTTGAAGTCGGATTTTGTGAGTTTGTTTTGTTTTGAATAGCTGTGATTTGGGTGTTTTTGGTGGTAAGGTGTAATTGAAATCTTTGTTGAAGACTTTTGGAGAGTTTTGGTGTTGAAGAAAGGTTGTTATTCTTTGGGTTTTTATTGTTTGTTTCGGGTTTCGAGCTGCATCTTCAAATCTTAATAAGATTTGCAGATTTTCGTGGGTGAAGTTCATAAGTTTGATTGCGTAAGAGGAAAGAATGTCAACACCAGAGAAGAATATGGTAGTGGGCCAAAAGACTGTAGCGGGAAGGAACATTGTCACTCCAATTTCGGGATTTGGGAATATCGGTATGGGTGGAGCGAGAGATACTTCTTCCTCGCAGCAAGTAATCCCAGAAGAGGCGGAGCGAGATACTGGCGAAGAGAGAGAGAGGAATGTGATGCCGCCACCACCAGAGGAGGAAATAGAGAATGAGGAAGAAAGTTTGAGGATCCATAACGCTCTGATCATGCAACTGATTGAGAACAACAAGCGACTGAGGGCAATGAAGAAGAAACCTACTCCAATCCCGCAGGGATTTTTAACGGCGACAATAGAGGGAGACAAGGGAGCGAATAAGGAGGTAATTGTGGTAAATGAGGAGCGAGAAAAGGAAGTAGAGCCTGAGAAGCCAAAAGAAGTAGAAGCGAGAATGGATGGGTCGCAAAAGCGAATTGAAGGATCACAAAAAAGAAAAGCAGGAGAGTACATGGAAAATGGAAGAAAGATCAAAGTTTATCACTGGCCACACACTTCCCAAGTGTCGTCCCTCTATTGTGAAGAAGAAGAAGGCGATACTGCGTCGAATGAGGCGGAGGATGGCGAGAAAGAGTTGAGAAGTTTCAATGATATGGAGAAGCCCAAGGCGATAGAAAAAGGAAAGGGAGTGGGGGTTAGTCGTTTTGGAGAGGAAGACGTTTTCAAGAAACAAATGGCCGAGATGGCAAGGAGGTTAGCGGAATTGGAGAAGGGTGGTGCAGTTGATAATGAAAAGGACTCTTTTGTAGCCCCTTTTGCTAGATATATTCAAGAGGCTGAGACAGCTCCAGATTTTCGCTTGCCTGCTCTATCTAAATATGCGGGAGTAACCACCGCCAGACTCACGTAGCGGGATTTGAGGTGACAATGGCGATTCGACCAAGGATGATGCGTTGTTATGCAAGACTTTCGCGCACCTTGGAGCTTCGGGCTTTGGATTGGTTTGTACAAAGAAATTTCCTGCTAACTCTATATTGGGGTACCAAGACTTTAAGAGGAAATTTTTGGCGAGATTTGGATCAATGGGAGCTCAACCAGTAGTGCTGCAAGAGTTGATTGGCATTAAGCAAAAGACGGGAGAAGGTCTTGTTACTTACACCAATAGATTTCTGTTAATTGCCAATCAAATTGCTGAGATTGATCCCAAGTACGTCATCATGATGTATATGTCGGGTCTGTTATCCGAATCATTCAGGAGGGAGTTAAGAATGAGATTACCTGCAACTTTGAGTGAGTTGCATGAGAGGGTCAAAGCGTACTGTGGTGGCGAAGATGTTGATGAAGGAGCTTCAAACAATGGAAAGAAAAGTGTTAAGGATCGGATTGAGTATGTGAAGGAAGGGAATGCCGCTCAGCAAGGAGGTCGAGGGAATCCCGCTGGCGGCCGAGGTGGAGGTCGCAATGGAGGCCGGGGAGTTAGAAGAATGATAAGGTTTACAAGGTTGACTGCTACACCAAGTGAAATTCTGCGGGCTGTTGATTTGCCAGCACCTTTTGAAATGAATGATCTGGGGAGAGTTAACATGAATCAATTCTGTAATTATCATCGGGAGCGGGGTCATGAGACTGACAATTGTTATAATTTGAAAAGAGTAATTCAAAACCAAATTGAAAGGGGTGCGTTGCAAGAGTATGTATGGCGGGAGCCAAATGGGGCGGATCAAGGAGGAAATGGAAATAGAAATGAAATTTTGGTGATTCACGAGCCTACAAGCATTACTTGCCTAAATAATCAGATTATGTCGCTATCCCACACTTGTCACATTCCCGCCTATCCGCCCAGTGAAGAAAGGATGATTAGTTTTTCAAGACGAGAGTTGGCTTTAACGCCAAGCCATGGATGCCAACCAATTGTAATCACGATCGCCCCAGGAAACAGTATTTTGCATCGGGTTTTAGTAGATTCTGGAGCAAGCCGAAACATTCTCTATTATGATGCTTTTAAAAAGATGCGATATACAGAGGCCAATTTGGTGCCGTATAAAGGATTCTTGGAAGGGTTTACTAACCACACTGTGCGGGTTAAAGGAACGATTTCGTTGGCGGTAGAGATAGGAGAGGATGAGAAGGTGAGAACTCGTACTGTTGAGTTTATGGTTATTGATTTGGTGTCGCCTTATAATGCTATTGTGGGCATTCCCTTTATGCAAAGCTTTGAAATGGTGGTATCTATCCCGCATCAGCGAGTCAAGTTTCCTACGGCAAGGGGGATAGCGTGTTTGAAAAGTGAGGTGAAGGAAGTTATTCAAAAGAAGATTGAAATGCAAACAATGCCGGCCGAGCAAGCACAAGTTCACTTTCTACGCTTTGGACTGCGGGATGCGAGAATAAATATGATTACCGACTTAGGGGATGTGAGAGTTGGGAGGAGACAGAAAGTATGAAGAATAAGTCGGCAATCATAATTATTGAGGAAAGGGCCGAGGATGAAGTTATGAAGGAAAGAAGTGAGGAGCGAGATGTGGAGATAGAAATGATGCAGAAAAGTCGAAAAGAATTTGATGGCTTTGATGGTGATGCAAGCGGAGATGGCTTGGTCTAGATCCACCGAATTTGTCAAGATGAAAGAGCCCTACATTGAAGAGATAGTGGATTCGGAGAGTGAGGAATGCGATGAAGAAATCGTGCGTGGTAGATACTCCGGGGAGTATGTCGCGTGGCGAGAGAGAAAAAGGGGAGAGTAGCGGTATTGGGATTGAAGAGAAATGTCGATTGGAAAAAGGCAATAAATTGAAGTAGACACACCGCAAATGCGGGATGAGCCCGATATTCAAAGCGGCGTAAGAATTGGAAGAAGTGATTGTGAATGATGGATATCCCGAGCGTAAAATCAAGATTGGGCAACAAATGAAGAAGGAAGAGCGGGATATGCTAATTAATTTTTTTGCGAGATAACATTGATGTATTTGCCTCGGAGACCAGAGGATATGTGCGGAGTTGATGAAAATGTCGCCTTACACCGTCTAAATGCCGATCCAAATGTAGAGCCTTTTAAGCGTAAGGTGAGATACTTATCTCAAGCGGAAAAGGAGAAAGCGGTGATCGGGAAGTAGAGAAGTTGTTAAAGGCGGGAATCATTGAAGAGATCACTTACCCACCTGGCTAGCTTGCCCAAACATGGTGTTGAAGGCGAACAAGAAGTGGAGAATGTGCATAGATTTTAATTTGAATATGGCATGTCCCAAGGATTGTTATCCTTTGCCAAAGATTGATAGATCGTGGATTCTATGCGGGACACAAGGTGTTTAGCTTTATTGATGCTTACTCGTGGTATCACCGCATCAAGATGCTTGAGGAGGATAAAGCCAAAACAAACTTTCAGACTCCCTTGGAAATTTTTGCTATAAAATGATGCCTTTTGGTTTGAAGAACGGGGGCGACATACCAAAGGATGGTTAACAAGATATTTAAATCGCAGATTGGGAGGAATGTTGAAGCTTATATTGATGATATGGTGATCAAGACCAAGGAGGAGGATCATTTTGGCGGATCTGATTTGAAACTTTTTGAGAACTCGAGAAAGAATTCCACGAAGCTTAATCCAAGTAAGTGCACCTTCGAGTAACTACGGGAAAGTTTTTGGGATTTCTTGTAAATCGCCGCGGATGCAGGCAAATCCCGAGAAGATCCAGCGTTAATTAATATGAAGTCGCCCAAGACCATTCAAGAGATTCAAAGGTTAAATGGTAGGGTGATAGCTTTGGGACGATTTGTGTCATGGCCACCGAGAAATGTTTGCCGTTCTTCAAAGTACCGAAAGAAGATCGAAGTTTGCTTGGGATGACAAGTGTGAAGAAGCTTTTCGTAAGATAAAGGAGTATTTGGGAAAGCCGCCCATCTTATGTAGCCCAGAGGAAGGAGACCATTTATATGTCTACTTAGCGGCATCGATTTGGCAAAGGGCGGTATTAATAAAGGAGGATGGTGGCATGCAAAAACCAGGTGTATTATGTTTCAAAGGCATCGAGCGAGGTAGAAGCGAGATATTTTAATGCGTAAAAATTGGCTTATGCTTTGGTAATAGCGACAAGGAAGTTGAGGGCCTATTTCCTATCTCACCCCGTTATCATCGTGTTGACCAATGCACCCTTAAGAAAGATTTTACAACGTACTCGATTCAAACTGGAAGGCTTCTTAAATGGTCGATTGAATTAACGAATTTGATATTCAATATGAGGCGAGAAAGGCGATTAAGGCTCAAAGCCATGGACTTTATTCTCGAAACTTCGTTCACATATGAAAGAGAGGAGATTGAGACTCAAGAGGCAAGGAAGAGGAAGGCCAAGTCGCAAGACCCCGAAGCGGAAGAAGAGAAAGAAAGACCTCGCGGGATGTTGGGAATTGTTTGTTGATGGGTCCTCGCCTAAGGACAAAGGCTGAGCCGGATTTCATTAAGCTCGCCAGAAAAGATTGCACATATGAAAAGGCCTTGAGGTTTAAGTTTAACATGACAAACAACCAAGCGTAATACGAGGCGTTGGTGGCGGGTTTGGAGTTATGCCGAGATATCGGAGTAAAGCGTATAGTCGCCCACTCGACTCTCGCTAATTGTTAACCAAGTAAAAGGAAGATATGGAGTAGTGAAAGTGTAATTTTGACAAAGTATCATGTGAAATGGTAAGGCGTATTTTGCAAAGCTTTCATTGATTATCGAGCGAGATTGATAGAGAGAAAATGAGCGAGCCGACATGTTGAGCAAAGCCGCTTGCGATAAAATAGAGGAGTTGCCTAAGAAAGTGGTAGTTGAATTTGTGGAAGAGCCGGCTTTTGACAGCCCCCGATAATGGAAATTGAAGTTGGTGAAAAAGATTGGGTAAATGAAATGAAAGACTATTTGGAGAAAGAAGAAGTGCCCCAAGACGAAGATAAGGCGAAGATTGTTAGGAAGATGTCACCAAGGTTTCACTGTACAAGGATGGGATCTTATACCGGAAGTCTTTCTCGCGGCCTTTGATGAGATGCGTGGGAACCGGGGGGAAGGTTGATAACGTTTTGTCTTGAGGTGCATGAGGGCGTTTGTGGAGGTCATCCGGGAGCAAGAACGTTGGCTAATAAAATCATGTTTCATGGGTATTATTGGCCGTCATTGAAGAAGGATGCGGAGGAGTACGTAAGACGACGTGATCGGTGCCAACGACACGCTAACATTCCTAGGCGGCCCGGCGAGCGGACCCCAATTGTAGCAGCTTGGCCTTTTGATATGTGGGAATAGACCTTATAGGACCTTTCCCCAAGGCCAAAGGAGGAGCGCAGATGGTGGTGGTAGGCTGTTGATTATTTTACCAAGTGGATCGAGGCAAGAGCTTTAACTTCTACTACCGAAGACCAGATCATCGGGTTTGTAACGGAGGAAATCCTATGTCGCCATGGAATGCCGCGGCAATCATCTCGATCATGGGCCGCAGCTTAGAAAGAAGTTTCACGGATTTTGCGAGAATTTGAGTATCAAACATGGCAAGTATACCGCAGCCAGTGTATAGCCGCAATGCAACGGACAAGTGGAAGCCGCTAACAAGCAAGTTCTAGAGATTTTGTGTAAAAACTTAGAGAAGAGAGGCGGGGCTTGGTTGGAGGAGCTGTCCACTTTTATGGTATGTTAGAACGACAGTAAAGGGGTCAACCGGCGAGACACCTTCGCATTAACTTCACGGCTCGTAAGCAATGGCTCCTGCGAGATGGGTTTGCCTCACCCATAGAGTAACTTATTATGACGAGATAATGAATAGCGACGAGAAGGTGCTTTGAGCTAGATCTCGAGTGATGAAAAGAGGCTTAGAGCGAGAATGAGGATGATTAATTACAAGCGCGGATGAAGGCACAACACGATAAGCGAGTAAAGAAGAGGTCATTTAATGTTGGCGATTGGGTGTTGAGGAGCCGTGAAGTTAAAGGCGCAACCGCGGGATTTGCCAAGCTAGATCCGAAATGGGAAGGTCCCTTCCAAATTGCTAGAATTGTGCGAGAGGGGACTTATCACTTGAAAGAAGAAGACGGCAAAGAGGTCCCGAATGCATGGAGTGTTGATCACTTAAAGAAATACTACCATTGAAGTGATAAGGGTAATTTGCCTATATTGTTCTTATTAAAAGTCTTTTTCATAATCATTTTAATGAATTTATGAACTTTTCAATGATGAATGAAAGTCATATGCTTCATGATTTTAATAGAAAGTATATACATGGAACTTATGTTGAATATGTTTAGGATACAATGAAAATATGAAATTTTATTCTTCATATTGTGCTTTACATAAATGAATTTTATAGTTATGTATGATCGGTAGCCAAAATTGACATGGTAAATAAATCGCTTCAAGAGTAAAGTTACTAAAGAACAAGCTTGGCACTTTTTCATGGGAGTATAATGTGGTATGATGATATTTCGCTAAAGAGTAAGCAAGGTTAAGAGTTTTTGATGAATCTATCAAAAACAATTTTTGATGAATTATTAGAAAGGAAGGAATAAATGTTAAAAAGTCGACGGAATGTTGATAAGTCGACGGACTAGTAGGTAATTGTTTTTTGAAGCCCAGTCAGCCACGGACTATAAATGCTTTTCGAAAGTCGACTGACTATAAAATGCTGAAAGTCGAAAAGTCAGTCTGGACTATAAAACGATGCAAGTAGTCAAAGAAAGTCAGTCTCTGGACTATAAAACGATGCGAGTCAAAGAAAGTCAGTCGGACTATAAAACGATCTTAGCGAGTCAAAAGAAAGTCAGTCGGACTATAAAACGATAAGCGAGTCAAAGAAAGTCAGCTCGGACTATAAAACGTCTGATGCGGTAGTCAAAGAAAGTCAGTTCGGACTATAAAACGATACGAGTCAAAAGAAAGTCAATCGGACTATAAAACGATCGCGGAGTCAAAGTAAGTCGTCGGACTATAAAACGATGCGAGTCAAAGAAAGTCGTCGGACTATAAAACGATGCGAAATAAAGAAAGATGTCGGACTATAAAACGGCGTTAGTCAAAGAAAGTCAGTCTGACTATAAAACGACGAGTCAAAGAAAGTCGTCTGGACTATAAAACGATGCGAGTCAAAGAAAGTCGTCATTGACTATAAACGATGTTAGGGCCAAAGTAAGTCATTCTGACTATAAACAAGGCAGTCAAAGAAATGGACTATAAACGATGCTTGAGTCAAAGAAAGTCGTCGGACTATAAAACGATGCGAGTCAAAGAAAGTCGTCGGACTATAAAACGATGCTGAGTCAAAGTAAGTCAGTCGGACTATAAACGATGCGAGTCAAGTAAGTCGTGGTTCTCATCGATGTGAGTCAATGTAAGTTGTAAAACTGCTTGATATAAGTCAAGCTATGGATGGCGAAAGATGTAAAAGTCTATGGACTATAAAAAATGAAAAGTTTCGGAGCTATGAATGGTAAGAAAAGATTTATCTCGCAATAAGGGCAAGAGCATAAGTCGCCATGAAAGATATCACTACTCTCGCGGGAAAGATGAGAGCGTAAAGAAGGAAATTATTCTAAGTATAAAGCAAAAGAAGATCAATAAAAGATTAGAGTTAGCAGAACAAATATGGAGTCGCAAATATAATGTTATGAGTAAAGTCGCCTAAAGGACTGATCTTCAACTTTTTCGATGGGAGTATATGTGTATGGATACTGTCATGCAAAAGAGATTTTCGATGAACTATCGAAAACAATTGAATGGAGAAATAAGTAAAGCAAAAAGTAAAGGGGCAAGCACAAAGGCCGCAAACGTATTAATGGTCAAAAAGGCGCACACAGCCCCAAAAAGAAAAGAGAGTAAATTGTTTAGCCATCAAGGCAAGTTACAAAAACTCGTCCAAAGTAAAAGTTAAGAAGGAGATAGGATCGACATCTGGGTTCAAGTGAGCGGATGACTTCCGGGCCGGAGCTTGAAGCCGCTAAAGCGAGAAGCTTGGCATCATCCAAACAAGCTTATGCCAAGGCTGCCAGTTAGTATCCCACAAAGCTATAAAGATTTGGAACTTGAACAGAGGAGCTCTCCATGGCTGATTTTTCTCAAAGAAAGCATCTTCATCAAGAAGATCTTTGAGTTCTTCAAGAGTATAAGGAACTACTTAACATCAGTGCGACAAACTCCGTTAAAAATTGGCCTCGTAACCCCAACATGAAGCTTTTCAAGCGTTATAGCAAATGAATGTCGTTGATTTCACCGCCATTGCTGCCATAACTTGAAGGGAAGTTTGGTTCTCAATGTCGGCCGATGCTGCTGGGCTAATCGAGCCACATCAACATTCGTAGTAGCAACTTCCGCGGCCTTCTCAAATTGGTTCCTCTTTAAGCCCAAAGCAATCTCGTCTTGAAAAGCCTGGAAGTTTCACTGCACGAAGCCTTCTTTAAAGCTTCATTCTCACTCCGCCTTAGCGACATTTTCTTGCGCAATCAAGTTCCCGCACTGGGCAGTCGCCGGCGCAGGATTGGAATCGGGCGTATCGAGATCCGGCCATGGTCCGGGTCAAGCTGACATCATGAGCATTGGCCAGATCAGCCTTTCAATTTGTCCCGCTCCTTTTCCAAGTTTTTCATGGAAGAATCCCGTCTCGTAAGTTCACCCCAAGGGCATCTTTGTCGCGCTTCAATCTGTGATTCATTTTCCAATGAGCGCCTCGCTTACACTGGATTGCAGAAGATCCAAGCCGGGGAAAAGATAACAATTAGAAGCAAGAGAAAGTCGAGAATAAGATTAAGGTAAAATAAAATAAGGTTTGTTAAGAACTAACCAATGAAAAATAATAACCCGCCCTCGGCACGCGGGGTACGAGCACAGTCCATTCTCGGGGAGACATTATGAACCCTGCATTTCGATCACCAGCTCCGAGCTGCGCCGAGCCGCCCAAAGAGATATTCTTCCGTAGCTTTTAGTTTCCTCAATCAACCCCTTTATGTGTGGACTCGGCAATTTCCTTCATAAGCCCATAAAGCCCAACAAAATCAAGCGGGCCTGGAAAAGTTTTCCGTAGCGCCTAGGACTAGGTGAGCAGAAGAAATATGCTAGGGCCAAGAGGAGGAAGGGGAGCCGGAAGCTGAGTGTTGGAGCCGCAGATCTCCGTCTCGCGGAGAGGAAGATTTTCAATCTAAGTTGCCTGAATGTTCAACTTCTAAAGAAGAAGTATTTAAGTGGAGCAAGATCGGGAGGTAAGTATTCTAATATTTTCACTATTTGCAAGACATCAATCAAGTGGATAACAAATTGGGAAACGGGTGGTCTCAATATTCGCTAAATAGAAGCATGGAAGATTAGTTTCGTAGAAGGAGGAGTGGAATCCGCAATGTGATCCAGCTGATATTTGACTGAGTAGCGTTTGTCGACACTCGGCTGCCGGGCGTGCCGCACTCTTTCAAATAAGCCGTTTAGCCCGGCGCTCGCTTGATTGGTCGGGTGCGGCTCTTTTTCCTAGTCGTGTTCCGAGTTTTCTCCAAAGCGATCTCTTCAAAGATCTTTACCATCGCGTAGAAATTGGCAAAGTAAGATTTTCAGTGAGTGGAAGCAAGAGCAAGGCCGCGTGCATCAGCTAATCAGCTTCCCCTTCTGGCTGGTCGCCGAGTCAAGAAATGACGACTTTCCACGGATTCGGGCCCTATGATCTCAAAATAAATAGTATGTAGTTAAGGGTTATGGTATTTCAAGTTATAATTGAAGGAAGGAAAAGATAAGATTAAAGCGGAGACATACAAAGAGCGGTATTCACGTGGGCAAGACAAAGTGCCGATGAACCTTTGCAAGACTCGATATCTGGGCGAGCATACTTGTTGCCGGGAATGCCGCTCCCATCCATCGAAATAAACATGGCTTATTGGAACTCTATCGGACTCTAGGTAAGTTGTCACCAAACCGACTTGATCTAGCAATTCCTTATTCCGGTATCACCTCTCCAAGAAATGAGAGGCTGGGAGCGTCAGGGCAGAATTTTCGTGTAAGGCAATCAATGAGCGAATGTCGTCAAGAAGGGCAAAGTGTCGCCAAGGGTAGAAGCATCTTTGGAGTCAATTTGAGTATTAATAGGATGAAGGTCGGCAGGATGAGACCATCCAACGCGAGAAACAACGTGTAGAGAGGGTCGTCCATCCAATCGTGAATTTTGGTGGGCAAGTCGGGAGTAAGGACTGGGGAATCTCTAATGGTATTCGAGAGAAAGGCGAACAATATGTCATCGCAAGTTGGCTGGTTTGCTTGTATCCAAAGAAACAAAGAAAGCATAGCGGCACTGGGTTCTTTTCGCACAGAGCGACAACGCGATGAAGGTAGTTATTATTCTAATAAAGCATTTGGGTGAATTTCGGTGATCACGGCTTCAGCTCTGGTACAAGAATTCACAGGCTGGAAAGGATCAAAGGGGATCCTAAGGCCGGTCTCGAGTCGAGAAGGGAAAATGACAATGCCTTCCCGCATTTCTCTCGTAAGCTGGCAAGTGAAAGTGTCTCCCTGATATCTTAAATGCAATAGACGGAGCTATCTATGTGATATTCCCTACGCCAACCGCTATAAGGTCGGGAATTGGTGGAGGCTTTATCTGCTAGATGGGAAGATCCCGCCTCAAAGATGAAATGGGATTGGTAAAAAGTGTACCTTCTTGAAGGGCGATATTTTCAACCCCAAGAGTGGGATTGTTGGTAGCAAAGAAATGCGTACAGAAGATGCTACCACCACCACGTCAGCAGAATCACCTGGAAGAAGAAGAAGAAAGGATTGATTTATAATGTGTTCTACGTTTGGAAAAGGGATCAAATACACATTGGGATTCAGAGGAGTCATTAGCTACAGCTTTATATTTGATCTTTGAATAAATCGAACCAATCGACACTTGTATGGAAAATGTGCGAGACATGTGGGTCGATAAAGTGGAAGGAAAAAATGGCCTTGGATTTCAAGGGAGTCAATCTGGTATGATTCACCCAAGAATCAACTAAAACCCTAACTAGGTCGGCCTGGGTAATCTCGCCCAAGCAGTTCGCAGCGCTCTATAAAAGCCACCCGAAACCCGACAAATGACCGCATTCAACTACCTCGGGTCACAAGATTTAGATCCTACTATGAAGGGCGCTTGGGAAAAATTATTTTTATGGAATGAAAGGAAATGCAACTTTAAATAATCAAATAAAAGAGGGAGACCAAAATGTAAAGGATAAAGAATGCGTAAGGGTTTAAGGAAAAGTTACTCCGAGGAAAAGGACGATCTTGGTCGGAAAAGATGAAGGGTCACCGGAAACATGAACAGACGCCGGAGACGATGATCAGATTCTCGGGAATTGATAAATATTACACCAAATTACTTTGAAAAGACGTAAATAAGAATGGAATCAAGGTCAAGAAGCAAATGTGGAAAAGAAATCAGGATTTAGGCGTTGAAAAAATGAGGAAGAATGGTCGGAATTAGCGGTTTGATGTTCATTGAAAAGGAAAGGGTTCCCGCCAAGGTTTAAGTGTCATGGAAAGAGGAACGGACATGACGGCATTTATATGAGCAGGGGTTAAGGAAATGATGGATGTGACGTTTGGGGAAGGTTTTTGAATTTTCCCTCACAACCTAGCACGATTCCCAAACGACCCGCTCATTAAAATGGTTAATGGTTACCGGGTTATAAGGACACGCGTACGGACAGTGTGACTTCCAAAGGGTAGCTTCTTGAAGAAAATTGCATATGTCGCTAATTGAATAATTTTGAACATAAAGTTTTTTTGGCGAGACCATAAATGAATCTCGCCATAAACTTAGGGGCTTCCGATGCCGAATTAAATATAAAGATCGGGCTTCGGGCCCAAGTTTATTAACAAGAAAGCGGCAAAGTGGGCCCAAATCAGAGTACGATCCAAGAAGAAGAAAAGGATATAGGCGGCCCAAGGAAGA